>JBAKBP010023114.1:0-37510 GCA_037953745.1 Lithodes maja
CCTAACATGTGATGCCTAACCTTAAGATTCACGTGGAACAGTTGCCTGGTGAGCTCAAAAGGTGCCGAGTGTTAAAGTCTAGCAAAGTCTGACAATGGGTAGAACAGGAAGCAGGAAATGGCATTGAATTCTACCTTCATATTGTACAGTATTCTGCCTAAAATACACAGTACACTGCAATTAAATCACCCCAAAATTATATGAACATTGTAATAATGATTCCTATAATAATGACTGAATCTAACATGTAAATAGTAATTCATGTAACTCAGGTGTAAATGTGTGATAGGCACCACACACACACATACACAAGTATAGTAGTTGTCAGGAATAAATTAATACCTCCCCGTGAAGCTGTCAGTAAAGTAAGGTAATGTAAAGGTTATGTTTGAGGTGGATGTAAAGTTGTGAATGTTTGACCATTCCGGCCGAGTAATTTGGTCAGTATGAGTGACAGGAACCTCTTGGGGGCTGGTGAGGTGATGGACATACACAGAAACATGTTGTAGAGTAAGGCAGAAATGTACATAGTACACACTATAGAAGTGTCGAGGAAGATTATTCAAAACAACTAAATTAATTCTGCATTATGGAGGTGATTACATGGTAGGAAAGAAGTTGGTATTGTGAATTATATTGGATAAAAATAATGATCAAGAACTTATTTAACAATGAGAGTGTAAGCATATATATATATATATATATATATATATATATATATATATATATATGTATATATAAATATATATATATATATATGTGTGTGTGTGTGTATGTGTGTGAGAGAGAGAGAGAGAGAGAGAGGAGAGAGGAGAGAGAGAGAGAGAGAGAGGAGAGAGAGAGAGAGAGAGAAAGCGTAAAATGTAAATGTTTTACGATTTGGATAATGGTTGGCTTTGATCGTGATACCTCGGATATTTGTTTGCTTGGTTTTGTTTACCATGAGTATTATAAGGCAGCCCTGATGTAGGTTCTCTATACAATATACTTGCAATTGTTCGACAACATTATATCTATCCACAGATATTATTCCAGACTGATGAACCAGTTGACGAGTTTTGCAACCATCTCCACACACTCTAATCTCCCAAACATACCGGCACTTTGGGTCCCTCAGGTTTACCTTGGTGCAATGTGGCTTCCTTAAGGAAAGGTAGTCGATTGTTCTCCCTCATGATTAGTCCCATTAGCTTTAAGTTTTTAAGACGTTTGTTCCATTAGTTTAGCGATTTTAAAACTGTTCGCCCCATTTCTTTGTCAAAGACCTATCGTGCCTTTTAGGTGGCGATTTCTTCCTGACAAACGATAGCGAGTCTGTAGTTCTGGGAGGAACCGGCCTGAGACCGAGACCTTTTTCTATCAAAAAATATCTTGGGGGTGTATTTTAAAGCTTGATGGAGGTCTAGCGATGAAACTATGAAATCAATATATACATAGACAAACCAAACAAAACATATCCACTACCGCCATAATCGGGATGTACCACCTCAGATTTCCCACACTCTCACGCCACTTATTGGCTTCTACGGTAACTGTAATGGCGGGTCCGGGAGCTTAAAGCCTGGTTCACACATAGCCGAGTCGGTGCCCGAGTCCAACACGAGTGATGAAATTTTGCTATTCGGCAATGACTCGTCGAGACTCCTCAACACTCGTGTTAGACTCGTGTATACTCTTTGTTTACTCGACACACTCGTGGGTACTTGCCACGGGGTCAAAAATGTCATGCATGCATGAAATTTTGGCGAGTACCCATGAGTGTGGCCTACATACGTGTAGAGTCGTGTACATACGTGTTAACTCGTGTTGAACTCTGAATAACTCTTCATTATTCGTTTTAACTCGTGTTGACTCGTGTAAACCCGTGTAACACTCTTTGCTGATTCGTCGCTTTTCGTCATCATTTCGCCGTTGATGAATCAACACGTATCTACACGTAACAACACGTGTGTAACACACATGCAACACGTATCAACAAGAGTACAAAGCACGAATGTGAATGCCAAAATATGGTGGCACCATGATGCAAGAGTTTACACGATTCAAACACGAGTAAACAAGAGTATACACGAACCACTGAGAAAAGAACACGAGTGTAACACGAAAAAGCGAGAGTGTCATTTGAAATACCGTTATTTCAAAAATGTTGGACGAATCAACGAGAGTTTACACGAGTGTACACGGATGTAACGCGAGTCAACACGTGTACAACAGAGATCCAACGAGAGTCAACGCGTACCTACACGAGTCGTGGAGTGTAGCCCGAGGGCTGGCAACACCGTGTGAAGAGGTGGCAACAACGCCACTCACACAGACGCCTCCCACACCCTATAAAGTGCCCCCACCCACGCTGCCTCATCCCAGTCCACCGCCGCACCAGTGACCGACCACAACCTTGACCTGCCTCGCTGACCTCCCTATCTGCTGCACATCCACCCACGTTGCCCTTCGCCATGGCCCCTGAAAAGCCTGAAAAGAAGAAGGTCCCTGCCAAGTCCATCCACCCTCGACATGTGCTGAAGGGTACGCTGGCCAACAAGCGTATCGTCGCCAAGCCGCCGCCTGGGCCCAGCCAAACCCGTGACACAGCAGCTACCCCACGCCGCCCACCCCCGCCAAAGCACATCCAACATAGTGCGTCGCCCAGCTCAGATGACATCATACCAGACAGCCAGGCTGCTGCTACTAGTAGTGATCGTCAGGACATATCCGATTCGTTCGATTCAGATGATACCCTCATGGACGATGACGAGGCTGTGATGGACGACAGCCAAGAGGAGCCCAAGGATACGGAGGCCATGTCTGGTGGTGACGATGACCAAGGCGACTCACAGGACATGGCCGATGATATCCCCGTGTATGGGGCTATCAAGAAGAACAAGCTTACCAGGATCCTGTTCGACGACGAGACTGAGGACATGCTGGTAGAGTGGGTGAAGGACAACCCCATGCTGTACCAGAAACGTCTCAAGGAGCTCAAAGACAGCCGCAAGAAGGTGCGGATGTTTGAACAGAAGGCTCACAGCCTGGTACCTCGTGTCACAGGTAAGTACCCCATAATAAAGCGTGCATTATGTTATTGTAGTGATAATGTATGTTTTGATACCTTTTTGTTGTGTTCTTGGTTTGATTTCATGTGTTTCATACGTTAAATTCATTCTGCATATTTAAAATAGGTTAAGAGTTGCATATATGAAATGCTGTGCTGCCAATATCACCCACATTCCATTCAATGTCTGTTTACATCCTTGAATCTATATTTGATTATGTACCTATTTTTTGACCTGCTCACGCCGATATGTGAAGCATTTATACAATATGTCCAATGCCCAATTAATGTTTCTGTTTCTGCAGGAACTCAGCTGATAAATTGGGTGATGGGTATGCGGACCCGGTATGCTAAGCTCACCGACGAGAAGAGTGGTGCGGGCACCCCTGGCACCAGCGAAGGGCGGCCAAGGTCTGCCCGTGATGAGTGGATACTAGAAAAGTTCTCCTTCCTGAAAGGGCACGTTTCCCGTGTCAAAACCCGGGTCACAGCTAAGGTGAGAACACTAATATTCATACCTAACTTACATTTGTGACAATAATAAATAAATGGGAAAATATAAGACCAAGTTATAACCAGGCAGAAAATAAAGTTATAAAGAAATATATAAGTTCTCCTGTTAAGAAAAGAACATTGTAATAATATGCTCCCATTTATATAATATTGTGGGTTGTAACATATCTAAAGTTTCAATATATATTTAGTGCTTTATTCCAGGTATACATATATAAAGAAGGATTTATATAAACATCAGATGTCTTTACGTATTAATATTTATTGTCAAGTTACATATGCTATCAATCATAGATTAATTATTGCTTTGAAATACTATATTTATGCCTTTCTTTCAGTTCCAAGAGTCCAAGCAGGCCGCCCAGCCCCCTACTTCCGCGCCAGAGGTGGTGGTGGTGGACGACCCAGAGAGTGGTGGAGAGGACTCCGCCATGCCCCCACCATCCGGGACAGGGACGACTGCTGGCTCCAGCACCAAAAAGCGCCGCAAAAGTGCTGACGCGAGCTCACCTGTGGAGGTAAATATGAAAGCATTGTTAACATAATTCATAACTATAGTATTCATATTAAATATATTTTTGTGGATGCTGTACATTGGCCAGACGAGCCCACCTGTGGAGGTAAATATGAAAGCATTGTTAACATAATTCATAACTATAGTATTCATATTAAATATATTTTTGTGGATGCTGTATATTGGCCAGACGAGCCCACCTGTGGAGGTAAATATGAAAGCATTGTTAATATCATCGATAACGAGAGTATTTATATGATAATGGCTGTAGAACATGCGTCAACTGTGGAGGAAGATAATGATAAACTGTTAATGATTATAAGTTACCATGGCGTGCATATATTAATATATAATAACAACATGTATCTAAACAACACATTTTTGTTTTTCTAGGTGGATCAGAAACGGGACGAGCTGAGGAGAGACATGGCCGGGCTGATGTCGACCCTGGCAGGCAAGCAGACGAGGTACTCCAACTTCGTCTCCTACTTGGAGGAGCAGCTGGACATGTTGCCTAATCCAGTAGGTGACACATTGTCACGAAAAATTATAATGCTCGTGCTGCAGGCCAGGGAAGATATGGATGGCAGCCCACAGGCGTCACCTTCTCAACCATCTCTCTCGCCTCAGGCCACCACAGCACCACAACAACCCAAGCTACCAACCCCACCCCAGCAGGCAGGACCTTCGTCTGTGGTACCACGTGGGCCCCCAGGTTTCACCACCCCCACGTTCTCAGATATGATGGCGGCCTCGTTCAGGTCACCTGTATCTGACTGGTGGGCGGGCTCTATGACCCCCACACATGGCAACAACCTCCCGGTTCCTTCAACCCCCAGCAGACCGCCAACACCTGGTGGATTTCTGCAATACACCAGAATGAACCCGGCAGCCACCACCCCCAGGCCTGCGGATGACGAGGTGTGAGTTGGGGTGTTAACATGTTCAATGTAGTCATGAACCCCATTGATGGGGAGGACGAGGCATTACATTATTATACAGGTGTTTATTAGTATTAAGGAACCTTTATATTTTTGATAAATTAATAAAATTAAGGTGTTTTGAGATGTTGTTTTGGATCCAACTATTAGTTAGTTATTTTATCTATAAGTTTCACAGAAAAAAGTTTTACCGAAATAAATATAAGATATATATAAAAAATGTATAATATATAAATTAAAGACTAATGAAACATATTAATGTTTAATATATAAATAATATAATAATGAGACAAAAATATAGAAAACAAATACCATAATATGAGACAAATAGAAATAACATCACAGTAATTCATAGACAAATGTAAATTGAAACTTATGTCGAATATATCAATGACTGAAAACACACAGGAAAGCTGACACAGAAGCATATAAATAATTATCAATGTATTAATATATAAAGAACATATAATAATCATACTGAAATTATTATTAAAACAAAAGCCAAATAAGAAACCAATAGCAGATGTTACACAAAAAGAAAAAATTATATATATATTTTTTTTTTTTTTTTTTTTTTTTTTTTTCTATGTGATTGAGGGAGGCAAAAGGCATAACTGCCTATAGCGAGTGCCTCCCCCATAGTTGAAAGAGTGACACGGCCAAAATCAAGGGACGTTCGAGCCAAAATGCCTGGACACACGGAGTTTGAAGCAATTTAAGTCATAGGAAGAGGGAAAGACTGATTCTGGGAGAGAGTTCCAGAGCTCAGATGTTGAGTAGAAGAAAGTTTGAGAGTAACGTTTCACTCTTGGGTTGGAGAGTTGCACAGAGTAGGGGTGGGATTGAGTTGCAAGACGGGTACCACGTGCCCTACGTAAAGGAGGTGGTATGCACTGGGATAGCTCTGAGGAACACTGATTATTATAGTAGCGATAGAATAGCGAGAGAGATGCAACATTGCGGCGGAGACAGAGAGATTGCAGAGAGTTAGTGAGTGGACGGGAGTTAATGATACGAAAGGCCTTCCTTTCAACTTTGTCTAGGAGAGCGGTGTGAGAGGAACCTCCCCACACATGTGAACAATACTCAATACAAGGGCGCACTATGCCCCTGTACAGAGCAAGAAGCTGTGCAGGGGAAAAGAACCCCCTAAGGCGGTTGAGCACACCCAGCTTCTGGGAGGCTGCCTTAGCAAGACTGGTAATATGGTCCTTCCAAATGAGAGCAGAAGAAAAAGAGACACCAAGAATATTGAGAGAAGATGAAGGGTTGATTTTTGTATTGTTGAAGAATAAGGGATAGTCCGCTGGGAGATCCTGACGGGTAGATAGATGGAGAAATTGGGTTTTGGAAGCATTAAAGTTAATAAGGTTTTCTCTGCCCCAATTGGAAATAGTATTTAGATCAGAATTTAAGAGTTCTATGGCTTCATTACGTTTGTCGTTGAGGGATTGCTGGCTGGGGCGTTCTGAAAAACTAATGGAGTAGTGTAAGGTTGAGTCGTCTGCGTATGAATGGATGGGAATTAAGGTACAGTTAAGGAGATCATTTATAAAAATTAGAAAGAGAATAGGAGATAGGACAGAGCCCTGAGGAACACCGGAGTTTATAGGGTGAGGAAGTGAACAATGGCCGTCCACAACCGCAGCTATGGAACGGCCGGAAAGGAAATTAGAGACAAAGGCACAGATGGATGGATAGAAACCGAAGGAGGGTAGTTTAGAAATTAAAGATTTATGCCAGACTCTATCGAAAGCTTTCGATATGTCTAGTGCAATAGAAAAAGTCTCACCGAAGTCCCGAAAGGAGGATGACCAAGAGTTAGTAAGATATGAAAGAAGATCACCAGTAGAGCGACCCTTAAGGAAGCCATACTGGCGATCTGAGAGCAGATTATGAGAAGAGAAATGCTTAAGAAATTTGGAAGCAAGAATAGTTTCAAAAACTTTAGAAAGACAAGAGATAAGAGCAATTGGACGATAGTTGGAGGGTTGAGAGCGGTCACCCTTCTTTGGGACAGGTTGAATGTGAGCAATGTTTAATATATATATATGTTATATATATATATATATATATATAGAGAGAGAGAGAGAGAGAGAATATAAAATGAGACTGAATAATAATTAATTATATTACCTATATATGAGACTAATATAAATAAAATGACAGATATATATATATAAATAAACTAGATCTTACCCAAACAGTTGACTATTATAAAACCAAACATAGTATTACCTTATAATTATCATGCCGTCCTGCCAGGGGACACTTCCCCTTGCTGAGGAATAGTAGTCTGTGAGGTGCTGGCGTTGAAGCTTGGCCTGGGCTGTCACGACATTCCCGGAGAGTCTCTGCAGGGGACTCATCCTCTCCACATCCTCCCTCCACGCCCCAGGAATGACAGCATGCGTCACAGGGTCCTCATCGTCCAATATGTTGGCGTCATGACCAGGGTACTGCAGCTGCATCAGGTTGTGCATGCAACAGCAGGCCAGAACCACTGACTCGACACGGGATGGGTGGAGGGCTATATTGGATAGGAGGAACCGGAACCTGAGATTGGGAGAGAATGGTTAGCATGATGTATATTTATACTTGACTGGAATTATAGTTGATATTATGAGGGTGGCATATAAATTGCCTTGTTATATCACATGTCACCTCTACGAAACCTGTGTTTGTGGGATATAACATTACATTACCATCACATTACATGACATTAACCTGACATGGCATGACATTACCATAACATGACATTAACATAACATGACATTATGCTTACCTGGAGGACATGATGCCAAAGGCATTCTCCACAACGCGGCGAGTCCTGGACAGACGGTAATTGAAGATGCGTTGAGGTACAGTGAGCTGGCGGGTAGAGTGTGGCTTCATCAACTACCTTCGCATGGGGAATGCGTCATCACCAACCAGGAAGTAGGGAACAGGGGTGTCATCGTTAGGCAGAGGTTCGGCAGCAGGGAGTCCCAGGGTGCACCCATCCAATGCTGCTCTGATGTTTGTTCTTAGAAAAACACCTCCATCTGAGCAGCAACCGTGATTGCCAATGTCGCAGTACAGGAATATGTAGTCTGCGTCTACAATAGCCATGAGCACAATGGAGTGGAAGCCCTTATAGTTGTAAAATTCCGTTCCGCCATGGGGAGGGCATCGGATGGCGCACTGCTTTCCGTCGATGGCACCAACGGCATGGTGGAAATCCCACCATTTGGAGAACTCCCTGACAACCGCCTTCCACTCCGCCGGGGTCCTGGGGCAACGTATAAGCTCCTGCTGGTACTCTGCGATGATGGCTTCACATGTCTCAGGCACAATGAGGGAGATGGTGTTCCGGGCCACACGGAACGCGTACTGCAGGCTAGGATAGGAGTCACCCGTGGCCAGGTAGCGGGGTAGCGGAGTGTGATTGCCAATCTCAGCCCAGGTGACAAAGCCTCCCTCCAAAACGTGTCCTGCTTCTCTATCCTGGGCCCGACACGCTCCACCAACTCCTTAAACATGACTTTGTCCACACGCAGGAAGTTCCGGTATGATTTGTGGTCCTCCACCTCAAGCTCCTTCAGGAGTTGTTCGTAAATACCGAACTCTGGTTGTCTTAGTAACCAACTCCTGGCCCAAACTGTCCTTGCTTTCGTTTTCCGTTGACGTTGGCGTTCAGCTAGCGCCTCTGCTTCCTCGATGTCTAGGAGATCCATCCGCATCTTCAGGAGTCTCACCATAGCTGCCGCGTTGCGCCGATTGCTGGTCATGGTGGGTGGGTGGGTGTGTCCTCCGTGGTGATGAGTGGTTGTGTGGCAGTGGGTCGTGGTGGGGGCTGCCTTTATATAACTTTCATGCACAGTGGTTGTCACTCTCAACGACTCTTGGTGGTCTCTCGGCGACTCTTGCACACTCGTGACGACTCGTGTAAACTCGTGTTGTCTTTCGTGTTGTTTCGTATAACATCTGTGTTCATCCGTGTAACAATCGCATTGATTCGTGTTGACTTGTGTTGACTCGCGTTGACTCGTGTTAGACTCATCCATACTCTTTGTTTACGGGCTCTGGAATGTGGCCGTTATTTTTCAAATTTTTGGACACTCGTGCTTGGTTCGTGTTACACTCATTTTGATTCTCAGTTACTCGTACAGACTCTTGCATGGACACGTGTTGACTCGTATTGACTAGAGTTAACTCGTGTTACACTCTCCTTGACTCGGGAGCAATTGCTACTCGCGGCCGACTCGGCCTCCAGCGACGGCGATAATCGACGAGTGTGACTCGTGTTGGACTCGCGCACCGACTCGGCTATGTGTGAACCAGGCTTTAGTTTAATGTACTTATATAGGGTGATTATACATGTGGTCATAATTTTCAGGACATATTCACCCAATAAAAGTAAGTTAATAGGAGTAAATGACACTCAATGAGTTTTAGCACATATTTAATGTATTGATAGATATAAGTAATGTCTGTGGAATTACAACGACATTTCAGCATATACATATGAAATAATGTTAGGCTTGATACAGGTGTCAGTCAAGTCATGATTATGCTTGTTTAATTCTGGGTAAGGGCTGGTCCTATCCAAAGTGATTTTTTTTTTTTTTCTATGTGATTGAGGGAGGCAAAAGCCAGAACTGCCTATAGCGAGTGCCTCACCCATAGTTGAAAGAGTGACAGGGCCAAAATCAAGAGACGTTCGAGCCAAAATGCCTGGATACACAGAGTTTGAAGCAATTTAAGTCATAGGAAGAGGGAAAGACTGATTCTGGGAGAGAGTTCCAGAGCTCAGTTGTTGAGTAGAAGAAAGTTTGAGAGTAACGTTTCACTCTCGGGTTGGAGAGTTGCACAGAGTAGGGGTGGGATTGAGTTGCAAGACGGGTACCACATGCCATACATAAAGGAGGTGGTATACACTGGGAAAGCTCTGAGGAACACTGATTATTATAGTAGCGATAGAATAGCGAGAGAGATGCAACATTGCGGCGGAGAGAGAGAGATTGCAGAGAGTTGGTGAGTGGACGGGAGTTAGTGATACGAAAGGCCTTCCTTTCAACTTTGTCTAGGAGAGCGGTGTGAGAGGAACCTCCCCTCACATGTGAACAATACTCAATACAAGGACGCACTAGGCCCCTGTACAGAGCAAGACGCTGTGTAGGGGAAAAGAACCCCCTAAGGCGGTTGAGTACACCCAGCTTCTGGGAGGCTGCCTTAGCAAGACTGGTAATATGGTCCTTCCAACTGAGAGCAGAAGAAAAGGAGACACCAAGAATATTGAGAGAAGATGAAGGATTGATTTTTGTATTGTTGAAGAATAAGGGATAGTCCGCTGGGAGTTCCTTACGGCGGAGAAATTGGGTTTTGGAAGCATTAAAGGTAACAAGGTTTTCTCTGCCCCAATTGGAGATAGTATTTAGATCAGAATTTAAGAGTTCTATGGCTTCATTACGTTTGTCGTTAAGGGATTGCTGGCTGGGGCGTTCTGAAAAAGTAATGGAGTAGTGTAAGGTTGGGTCGTCTGCGTATGAATGGATGGGAATTGAGGTAGTTCCGATCTTCAAAAAAGGTGACAAATCAATAGCATCCAATTACCGTCCCATTAGTCTTACATCAATCATAGGAAAGCTACTAGAGTCAATTATTGCTAGTAAAATTAGAAACCACTTAGATACATTTAATTTAATAAATTCTTCTCAGCATGGATTCACTCAGGGACGTTCTTGCCTTACTAATTTGCTTAGTTTTTTCTCAGAGGTATTTGAAGCAGTAGATAATGACAAGTCATATGATATAATATATTTAGATTTCAGTAAAGCTTTCGACAGAGTCCCCCATGAGAGATTGATGAGAAAGGTTGAGGCGCATGGAATAGGTGGGGCGTTGTTGGGATGGATTAGGTCATGGCTAATTGGTAGGAAGCAGAGAGTCAGCATAAATGGTACGAAGTCAGAATGGGGAGCAGTCAAAAGTGGTGTCCCCCAGGGATCTGTATTAGGTCCTCTGTTGTTTGTTATATACATAAATGACCTTGATTTAGGTATAACTAGTAGGATAAGTAAATTTGCAGACGATACCAAAATGGGGAGAACAATTGATTCAGATAGAGATATAGAGTGCCTCCAAAGGGATCTAGATACCTTACACGAATGGTCAGTAAATTGGCAGATGAAGTTTAACACTGACAAATGCAAGGTATTAAAGATAGGGAAGATGCATACAAATGTTAAATATAAACTAGCTAATGTGGAATTAGAAAACTCAAATTGTGAGAAAGATCTAGGTGTGTTTGTTAGCAATGATTTGAAGCCTAGACAACAGTGTATAAGCGTTCGAAACAAGGCAAACAGGATTCTCGGGTTCATCTCAAGGAGTGTGAGTAACAGAACTGCTGATGTTATCTTAAAACTTTACTTGTCATTAGTGAGACCCCATATGGATTATGCTGTTCAATTTTGGTGTCCTTATTACAGAATGGACATAGATTCATTGGAGAGAGTACAATGTAGAATGACAAAAATGATCCATAATATTAGAAAACTTCCGTATAAAGAAAGGTTGAAGAAATTAGGCTTACATTCGTTAGAGAGACGCAGAGTTAGAGGGGATATGATAGAGGTGTTCAAGTGGGTTAGTGGGATTAACAAAAGGGACATGACAAATGTACTAAAGCTCAGTGATAGCGAAAGAACTCGTACCAATGGTTTCAAATTAGATAAATTTCGTTTCAGAAAAGATATAGGCAAATATTGGTTTGGTAACAGAGTTGTAGATGGGTGGAATGGACTACCAGGTGCTATAGTGGGATTAAAAACGATAGGGAGCTTTAAGATAAATTTGGATAAGCATATGGACGAGAAGGGTTGGGTGTGAAGGGGGATCAGCAGGGTTGGGCCAATCAGCGCTCTGCAGACCCCCGTAATCCTGCGTTAATCTCTAACCGTTTTGGTAAGATGATCCTCAGGGTATTAGATTGTTGAGCCTATAATTGGGCTTTGTAATTGGGGTTGTGTGGGACAGGGATCTGCCTTGCTTAGGCCAATCGGCTTTCTGCAGACTCCCATTTTCTTATGTTCTTATGTTGTTCTTATAGTGGGATTAAAAACGATAGGGAGCTTTAAGATAAATTTGGATAAGCATATGGACGAGAAGGGTTGGGTGTGAAGGGGGATCAGCAGGGTTGGGCCAATCAGCGCTCTGCAGACCCCCGTAATCCTGCGTTAATCTCTAACCGTTTTGGTAAGATGATCCTCAGGGTATTAGATTGTTGAGCCTATAATTGGGCTTTGTAATTGGGGTTGTGTGGGACAGGGATCTGCCTTGCTTAGGCCAATCGGCTTTCTGCAGACTCCCATTTTCTTATGTTCTTATGTACAGTTGAAGATTGATATAGATTTACATAGATACACTGGCCAAACAGACCTTACGATCCAAACGAGGTGATCAGGACTTAATTCTAGTAGAGATGGGATATCTGATAGAAAAGGAAAGTTGAAGGAAAGGATAGAAAAGAAGAAGGCTCTCTTCTTCTTTAGAAAGAGAATAGGAGATAGGACAGAGCCCTGAGGAACACCGGAGTTTATAGGATGAGGAAGTGAACGATGGCCATCCACAATCGCGGCTATGGAACGGCCGGAATGGAAATTAGATACAAAGGCACAGATGGAGGTGTGGCATCCTCTACGCAACCTTAACCTGTCTGGCTCTGTTACTGTTTTACTTCTTCTGTTATTAAAAGTATTGACAATATGGATTTCAACAAATATTTCACAATTGATCATTCGAATTACACTAGAGGAAATAGTAGCAGGATAATTGGAAAGCATTTGAACTCCCATGAGGAAAAGCATTTGTTTTGCTCAATCGAGTAATAAACCTATGGAATGGACTACCCAGTCATGTCATTGATTGCAGTACTACTGTTAAAACTTTCAAAATACGCTTAATCCACGATTAACTGCGTTTATAAACGAATGGCAACACTTTTTATTGAGCTACCGTTATCCTTTTTTCACATAGGTTAGGTAGTTTAACTACAAGCAGCCTCGAAAGGATCAATAAATCTGTTGTTGCTTATTTTTATTTTTAATCTTAGTTTCCTCCTATACCCAGAGAGTGAGAGAGAGAGTGACGTTCTTCTCTGACCATTTGTATATACTGGCAGTTCGACGAGACAAAACAACATTGTGTTTGATCTGATGTTGTTTTACTGCCAGTCAGTGGAGAGGCTAGTAAGGAAGACACATGTCTTACGTTTTCATTTTGTTTTCCTCTCTTCTGATATATCTGTATGAGTGTTACTATTACGGGTAATATATTCTTTACACAGACGAAATACTATACCATATTCCAAGTAAGTATGCCAAAACACTTGACCACTAACCTCTATAACTCACAATTAACTAGAGTAATCGAGCTACTATTTCTACCATTTAGAAAGCGTCAGCTTGGGAATAGGTGTGGAAATTGACAGGCCATTTAGGGTTAGGGAACACGATTTCTGGACTACTTATTTGGAACAGGGTATAGGTATTAACGGTTACTACTGTATTTTCATGGCCAGCCTCAAATTCACTCTGGAATCTTATGGCACGGGAAACACTGATACAGAGGGACTAAGACTAGTTAATTAGTTACACAGAGTTACAAATATACTCAGACCACACAGACCTTGCGGTCCCTACTAGGTGGTCCGACCTTAATACTACAAGACAGGGATAGTTTATAGTAGAAGAATAGGACAGTAAAATAGAAGGATCTCTCCCACCCTTCGGCCAAAAAACCGTACCGGAAAATAGGATAAAGTATAACCGTATGAGACAGGAAATGCCCACAAGGAAAGTATTAATAGAGTATAGAAAGAAAATAGTCAGAGAGTTAATTTATACTTACATAATACATACCAACATAAATACCCAATTAATTAACGCCACTGTATTATAGTAATCGGTGATGAAAAGGTGTAAAAAGCCAGTATATTTGTGAATTTGTATGTTCCTTCCAACAACCAACCATACTCCGAAAATCGATTAATGAAATTTACAAACACATGTGGCAGTCCGTGGATTCGAACCCAGGATGCTCACACCGAAAATCAACACCTTATACATCGCACCACGAAGACAGTTAAAGGTTAGTGGACACTGCCTACGATTTATTATGCAACTTCGAATCCTGCATATCAATCTAAGCATGTACACACATCCTAACTGCAACTCACGTAGGCTATGCATATGTGAATGGAAAGAGCAATTAATGTTAATTAACCACTTAGGGAAGTCCTCTCGATAAATTACTCCTGAACCAATATCAATTATTATGTTCCTTCCAACAACCAACCATACTCCTAAAATCGATTAATGAAATTTACAAACACATGTGGCAGTCCGTGGATTCGAACCCAGGATGCTCACACCGAAAATCAACACCTTATACATCGCACCACGAAGACAGTTAAAGGTTGGTGGACACTGCCTACGATTTATTATGCAACTTCCCTGCATATCAATCTAAGCATGTACACACATCCCAATAACAGCCTTCAGTATAGTTCCCCTTAATGTAGGTTCATAAAGAAATAAGCTGTTGCCCGAACACACCATTTCAGTTTGGTGGTAGATTATATCATATTTGGTTGGTGTACAAGGTTGGATAAATGATGATAACATATAAGTACAATACTTGAATATAGACGTAACAAATGCCAATCATGAGAAACCTCAAACAAATTATATAGCTTAAGCCTTTCTAGATGAACGATCTTTTTTCAGATTAGGAAGGGTAATATGGTGGTCAAAGGGTAAATGTGATAATTATAGTCTTTATTCTTTCAACTTCTACATATATAACTTGGATAGAACTTGTTTTTTCAATAAATATATGTAACTGATTGTAGTTGATGCATAGAAAGTATTATTCATAAAATTCGTTTCCAGAGATATACTTCCATAAATAAAAATAGGTGAAGCCCGCGATTATTTATGAGTGAGCTAGAGAATATGCTATCCAAGTGTACTACTAAATTCCTAAATATTCAGTTCACATTTGGTTATTATACAATATATGGCTCAACATTTAGTTGGGCCATCATGCATCATTAAGAAATCATCATAAGTATATTCAACGCTACACTAATTGCAATCTGTGAACCTTTAAACCCCAGTTCTGAAGCATTTGGGCTATAGTATAACATTGAGTTGTCTTGTTTACGTTATATACTGATTCAAATCAGTTCGTCGCTTTTTATACTCATGACTGTACCATTAGCAAGACCAGACAAGACACTTTTGAAAATAGTGACTGGATACACCCTGACATGTTGTTCCTTTGTCATTATAAACAAGTATTTTATGTAAATAATGTGAAAGTGGTGAAGGCAGTGGGGCCATAATGGGGTGCCTCATGATTCCTTAGTGTCTTACTCTCACAACCCACTGGCACAAGTTGGCCTTTCTCTCTATAGCGTAAGAATACGGCGACCCCACTGCCCGCCACTTTGGTGGTGCCACATATCAGCTTCTTGAGCATAGTGCTGCCGTTTTTCCGCAGTTATTTGATCCGCTGTTTACAAGTTGTTTTAAGAAAACGGATATATTGATGGAGTAACTTGTTAAGAATTAGGTGTGCATCTTTGTGTATGTATGTCTGTCAGTCTGTATGTACGTATCTAGGCATGTATGCATTTTATGTATGCATGTGTACAGTAGCCCTATGAAGTTCGTAGTCTCAGAAAATATAATTATTAAATGATGCAATTGACCACTTGCGAGTTTCGTTCTATAAGGAAGTTGGAGTTGTAGACATCGATATTTAACATAATTATACCAACTAAAATACAGTTATAGTACATTTATAGATACATAAAATCCAATTCAACATACTCTTTAGCCATCCGAAACCTACATTATTATTGCATTTATGTTTACTATCGATGTCTACAACTCCAACTTCCTTGTAGAACGAAACTCTCATGTGGTCAATTACATTTCATTTAAGATTGCTGTAGGAAACATTATCACTTATATATGTCTTGATTCATCCTCTTTTTATATTATATATACAGTTATGTAAATGTAGTTTATACATTAACTGTTGAGCTTCTAATAAATCTAATTCAGATTGTTGGAACTCTGTAAACTGTAACTGTGTAGGTTGTATACACCAACAAACAAAATTAGTGTCGCCGCTCCAAAATGTCTACTTTAATTTTGTCTATTAGAGTAAGACAAATGTACTCCTCGCACACCTGAACAAAGCTTGGATATATAAACTTTGTTCAGATGTGTTAGGGAATAATGTTATCTTATAAAACAAAAGAGAACCCTAAGGTAGAGATTTTGGAGCGGCAATCACTAAATTTGTCCCTGAGTGTACATCTATAGTATGTATGTACCTCATGGACACACCAATCTACCAAGATTGGTAGCTAAAGCGTCACATTATTCCTTTGCCCCTCAACTTTCTCTTCATAATTGCTGAGGGGCACAGGGCCCTGGGTGGGGCTTTGGTTTCCCGGGCGTTTCCGCACCCTCTCAGCTCCACGCCATGGAGTGGCTTCGGTCACCCAGGCTTTATTGTGGTCGGCAGGGAGGGTTCTGTGGAGGCGCTCGTTTATGGCCTTGGCCTTACTCGGGGCCTTGGGGCTGTTCGGCCAGGCAGCTTGGGGAACAACAACAACAACAACAACCTCATGGACACATGATTTTAACCATCCTGGGAATAAATTACGCAACTATTAAATTTTGAATCAACCAGTTTATGTATAATCAATATTTTATGCAATTATCAGTTTGTAAATTTATGGAAAAGTATTTTTGTTTTGTTTTTGTATAATACTGTATATCATAACATTTAATTACATAATGACAATCCTAGTATGGTTAAGAACATATATCTGGGACTATACATGTATATATATATATATATATATGTGTTTATAAATATATGCTCCCTGTTTGACCACTCAACCTAGACCTTGGTACTATAGGTAGGCCTATTGATTTCTTGCTCTTAATCACGATTCAAGTTATGTTCACTTATTTTACTAAAGTTGTCTCATAATGTTGTAATCGACGGAATGTGTGTGTTTTTGCGATTAAAATAGTGTATTTGTCTTGAATTTTGGCATCAAATATTCAGATTGCAAATGTATTATGTGTTACTAGCTTTCATTGACATTTCATGTACTCTGTGATATGTTTTATAAGTTGCATGTCCGACACCGATAACGCTCCCTAAAGTGTTGGGGATTGTACTGAGAGGTAATTATAGACCAACCTTTTAAAAATATTGGAACAGGCTTATGCAATACGTTATTATTATTTGAGATAGGGAAGAAAAGCGCCTAGTAAACAAACCACAGAGATGAGGCCCTGCACGCACCAACAACCACTGCCACCGCGACACCAAGACAAGAGGGCACAAGCGAGTCCTCACCATGCTTCGCTCGGGTCACCTGCATCACTCAGGCACTTCCCCCGACCCCAGGAAAGAACATACCTGTGAGGACGGCACCTACTGATGATATACCTAACAAAGATAATCCCTCACGACGTCGTAATAAACAAACCGTGCATAAAGATCAACACACCACCGCAGCCTGCCCAGACCCTCTTCCAGGCACAGCCGCCCCTCTAGCCCTGAAATGCCCCACCGAGGAGAACGACGAAAGTGGTAAGACCATCTCAGCCTACCTCATCATCAGTAGAGTTGAACAGATACTATTACCACACCGCTAGGTATAGTATCAAAAGACTTGGGACTATTAACTGAGAAATTGCCTTGAGGGAGTAAGCCACTGGTGGAACTACTCGCCGCATTTCTCAAAGGTACAGTTGTGGACAGATGAAACAGATACAGCCTTGGTCTGTCCAAGACCTCAATAGAGGGCACCACAATTAGTGCCCATAAATTATCTGGTAACAGTGATGGTGTGGGGGTAGGAGGTGAAGGTATGGGGTGGAGGGAGGAAGGCGAGGGAGGGGGAAGGAGGGTACAGGAGTGGGAGGAGTAACCTGCGGCAGGTGGGGGTGGAGGGAAGTGGGTGACCAAATACTTTACTGTGAAAGAAAGATTAATTTTGTGTTTTGATCATTATGTGGTATTATGATTGCAAGATATTGGATTGCTGGTAATAATAAAACATATATAATACTGCTATAGTTGTAGCAAATTGAAACAGACACCCTCCAATAAGAAACTGTGTGTTTCTACCTCGAGAATCATAGATGGGGGAGGGGAGAAGGTATTATTATTATAAAGACTAGCACCAAGCCCGTGAAAATTATGTGGCACTAAAACTCATTTAATTAAAACGGCAGAGGTAAGCTAGGCGAATTCAAGAAAGATACAAAGCTATGGGAAACACGTTACAGAAAGGTAAAAGACGAGCACGAGACAGAAAATGCATAAAGAGATCCAGATACAAAGTGCGGAGTGACAAACTATAGAGGGCAACTAGCAGTAGTGCAGGATAGGGGTAGGTGGTGGTGGATTACAAAGAAACCTGTGGCTGGAGCGTGAATTATTTTATGAAGAACAATTAATTTAAACTTTGGTAATGGCATAATAAATAAGTTGTCTAGCATCTCACTTACCTACCTTCGATTGTGATAGTAATATAACGAATTCTTATGCATTAAATATTCAACTATGAAAAACATCTTCGCAGAGCCTCATAATACCATAAGCCTTGATAAGATGAGGTAGAGGTGTGTGTAGCATGATACACGCGCTATAGGCAACTTGCTCTCGCTAGCTCTCTCTCTCTCTCTATTTCTATTTCTCTCTCTCTCTCTCTCTCTCTCTCTTTATTTGAACATAACCACAAACCGTTTGTTGGTTGTATATCTAATTTACTTTGAAACATTATATATATATATATATATATATATATATATATATATATATATATATATATATATACTGTATATATATATACAGTAAATGAAGCAAGCTTTATCTACCTATTTATCTTTGCTATATTCATTATATGTTTTAGTCTGCAGTTTTACTGTTATAGCAAACTGGGTCGACCGTGATAATATTTACACACTATACTATATTTATTTGCAGTGCAGTTCCTTGATTTTGTAAAATAAATACTACCATATTTTTTTAGACATAATTGTATGCAACTGACTGCAGCCCCTTCTCTGTATCATCTGTTACGACTGGGGTTCAAATATATCAGGGCTCTTATTCATTGGACTAGTAATGGCATAAATGTTACAACGGAAAGCGCTAGCTCCAACCTCTGAAGTATATTCCCAGTGAACAAAGAACACAAATACTCTACAGAGTTCTATATGCAATAATAGGCTATCAAACTCTCAATAAATGTGCGTCTACTCTAGGCTTAATGTTATGTGAAAACAGCCTATTACTACCTATAACCGAAGGTGCTTGGTTATGGTATGTAAGGTGGTAAGGGAAGTTACAGCTTACGTTACTTTAATCAATAAATGTCAGGCACTCCTGCATGAAAGAAAGTGCACTAAAGTCCTTCAACACTAACAAGGAATCTTCTTTAAATGTTAGATGCTATAAAGATGCTCGTATCGGAAATGGAACCCAAAAAGGCAGAATATCTAATGCCGTCGGAGCCAAGAATATCCTAAACACTACAACACTAATAATAATCGCCACGACAATGCAGTATTCCTATCAACAAAAAGAGCCTAAGTCGTTTGTGTCTCAATACATCAAACTAGGCTGCGAAATGCTTGTGTAATCATAAATGGGTATGCATAAAAAGAGTAATTAGGTTAATATACTTAATGTCTACTGTGACTGATAAAGTCTAGCTAGAGTCAATGATACAGATACTGGTGCACATGGCATGCTGCATAGCCTAGTGCAAATCTCAAGTCTGTGCGTCAAATATTACGTTATAATGAAGGGTAGCTCTCTTGAGAAACCTTAATACCGAAGTATTAAGCGTTCTCCTGGCGTACCTCAAAGACAAACAATCGAGACTAGAACAGTGCAGAATGGTATAGGCAAAAAGCCCTCATTCGTTCATGCTCTACTCTCAATGGCACACAGACTAGAATTTACTCAATCAACTCCAGTTCTCAGGTATGTCGTGCCGCTTTTAACTAAAGCCAGCACTCATAGGAAACAATACCTATAATATCAGACTCCTAGTCTAGCATTATCTAATCCAGCAGAACAATAATAACTAAAGGAAGCAGTACTAAACAATATAAATGCCAACCAATGCTTCGTGATCCACTTATCTTAACAACTAACATACACAGGTTATATCAGACCTTAACACACAATACAACTGGCCAGCATGAAGCTGATTTTGCAGAGTTAACCAGAGGGGGTATGATATTAATAAAAGGTGGTGAAAGATATGGAAAATGAGAGAGATAGGCAGAGGAAAGGATTCTCAGGTACGGATCGGGGATAGATAGCAAGGGAAAAAAAGATGGGTGTGTTCTAGAAACCAGATCTGAGGGAGAGAGTGGCGAGGAACCAGTATATATACTCGTACTAGCTCGAGCCGCGTGGGAAAACAGCGGTTACAAGTGATCTAGCCACTAACAAGAGCTCGCAGCATGGTAAGGGCCTCTCTCCACCAACCCCCGTGAGGCAGCCAGCCGTGACGTCATCGAGCGGGACAAAAAACACTGCGCGCCCCCTCTCACTCTGTTCTACTCTCTCTCTCTCTCCCAGATCCCATCATTACTAGTTAATGATAAAATATATACTTTACAATTAAATATATAAAGCCTTGACATGGGCGAAAACAAAGAGCCTTTCTGGACTGCCCATGACACGAGCTTTCATATGAAATAAAGCACACTCTAATACATAAACTGTAGCCCCATCCACTGCCCTGGCGATCCTAGCGAGTCACTGTAGGACAAGCCATGCGGTTCTAACGGAGTGGTCAACGTCACATATCCTACTTTCTCTATCCTACTTTCAAAGCCAAAGGCGGATGCAGCAAACTCACAGGCTCTCATATTTCCGATGTTGACTCCTCTGAATTCTCCACTTTATGGCTCAAATTATCCTGTCATTCTCATACTAAATACTTCTGTTTTGTCTATCTTTCCCTTAACTCTACTGGCTTTCTCAAATTCTTTGAGTATCTAAACTCTTAACTGGAACACATCCTAGCCATCTCTCCTTTCTCAGAAATCACCATCTTAGGAGATTTTAACCCTCACCACCACCAATTGCTCTCCTCTCATTCCACTGACTAACCTGGTGAACAATCTATATCTTGTCTATCCTAAATGACCTAGAGCAGTTGGTTCAGCAACCCAGCCGTATCCCAGATAGCTTCGGAGATCGGCCTAACATTCTTGACTTGTTTCTAACTTCTAACCCTTCTTCTTATACTGTCGGTATTTTCCATCATTTGGGCTCCTCTTACCTATCTCTTTTACCTGTCCTATCTCTCCAGTATGGCCATCCGATTGAGCCGAACCAGCCAGCCGGCGGCACTTGTAGCACTTTGGCACTGCCGACTGGGAGGCTCTCCGGTAGTACTTCTTTGATTTCCCATGGAATGACTTTTGCTTCCGTTGCCGGGGACCCTCGGAGAGTGCTGAGCTCATTACCGAGGTAATCCTCTCGGACATGGAGGCATACATTCCATTGTCTTTCCCTCAGACTAATGTAAAAAAAAACTTGGTTTACTCACGCTTGTTCAACTTCTGTCCGCAATAAGGATGAAGCATTCAAACGGTACCGATACCTTCAAACTCAAGAATCTTATTCTTCCTATGTTTCTGCCCAGAATCAAGCCAAATCTGTTCTTTGACTCACCAAACACTCTTTCATCGATTCTATATTAAATGCACTGAACTATCCAATATCTAATGATAATGTCAGACAGGCTGGGAGAGAGGTATCTTGACCAGGATTCGACCCCACTCACTCCAGGTATATTTGGAAGGGCTGAGCACCATAAGCACTCAACCATATGCTCATGGCCGAGTGGTTATGGTGCCCAGCTCTTCCAAATATATCTGCAGTGAGTGGGTTCGAATCTTGGTCAGGTTACCTCTCTTTGAACTATCCAACTCTAAGCTCTTCCCAAGCTTTCTGGTATCTAGCCAAAAACCTTTCCACCAATTGTTCTTCTTCGTCTTTCCCTCCCCTTTTCCACTCTGACGGCACTACCATCACTTCTTCCTCTGATGAAGCTAAACTCTTCACCCAAACTTTCGCTAAAAACTCCTCCTTGGATGATTCCGGTGTTATTCCTCCCCCTCCAACCCCCTCTCTCCTACTTATACCTAATATCCTAATCTCTTTTAAATATGTGCTCTCTACCCTCTCTGGGCTTAATACTAAGATGGCGTGATGGTGTTCCTCCTGTTGTACTAAAAAAAAAAATTGCTTCCGTGCTGACTCGCTGCCAAGGCAAACTCTTTCGTCTCTGTCTCTTCTCCAATGTCTTTCCTTCTTGCTGGAAGTTTGCTCTCATTCAACCTATTCCAAAGAAGGGATGATCACTCTCAACCCTCCAACTATCGTCCAATTGCTCTCATTTCTTGCATCTCCAAAGTTTTTGGAAACTATTCTTACTTCGACATTTCTTAAGCATCTCTCTGCCCATATAATCTACTTTCAGAATGCCAGTATGGCTTCCTTAGGGGTCGCTCTACTGGTGATCTTCTTTCATATCTTATTCATATTTTACCATCTGTTGGTCATCCTCCTTTAATGATTTCGGTGAAAGCTTTTCTATTGTGCTAGACATATATATAAGTCCTTTAATAGAGTCTGGCACAAATGTCTAACTTCTAAGCTGCCCACCTTTAGTTTTTGTCCCTCAAATTGTACCTTTATCTCTATTTCCCTTCGTGGCCGTTCCATGGCTGCAGTTGTGGACGGCCATCTTTCACTTCCTCATCCTATTAACTATCAGCTATTCATTCATATGCTGATGACTCTACCTTACAGTATTCAACTAGTTTTTCAGAACCCTCCCAAGCAATCTCTCAAAAAGTCACGTGACGATGCCATATCAACAATTCCCATTTGGGGCAGAAAATATATTATTGCATTTGGTGCTTCCACCCATTTCTCCATATATCTACCCATTAAGAACTCCCACAGGACTTTCCCTTATACTTCAACAATACACAAATCAACCCTTCATCTTCTCTCAGTATTATCGATGTCTCCTTTTCTCATGATCTCACTTGGAAAGATCATATTACCACCCTTGCTAAAACAGCTTTCCAGAAGCTGGGTATGCTCAATCGTCTCTGTTTTTTTTTTACCCTGGCACTGCTTCTTGCTCTGTACAGAGGCACAGTGCGTCCATGTATTGAGTATTGTTCACATGTGTGGGGAAGATTCTCTTACACAGCATTTCTTGACAAAGTAGAAAAGAAAGCCTTTCGTCTCATTAACTGATGTCCACTCCCTGACTCTCTGCGATCTCTCTCTCTGTTCGCCGCAAAGTTGCATCTCTCTCGCTATTCTACTGATATTACATTAATCAGTGTTCCTCACCCTCTCTCAATGTAACCTGCTTTCCAATACAATCCCACCCCTACTCTTTGAAACTCTCCAACCCAAGAGTGAAACGATATTCCCAATCTTTCCCCTATTCAACAGCTGAGCTCTGGAACGCTCTACCCTGAATCCATTTTCCCCTCATCCTATGACTTTAATTACTTTAAACTCCATGTATCAAGGCATTTTGGCTCGAACATTCCTTGATTTCGGCCCTGTCACTCTTTCAACTATGGGGAAGGAATTCGTCACAGACAGTTCTGCCTTTTGTCTCACTAACTCACATAGAATATTGATCTACTAACTATAATATGACCATGGTTTTATTTCAGTCTCGCTCTACAGGTTTTGTGCGAGTCAATTATTTAGTAAGATTAAGATTACCCTCTTTATTGGTTAATAAGGATGTATAAAATCTAGAGTTACCAATAATGCTATTGTAAAGTCGGTTTGTAACTAAATATATTAAGAAATCAATGGACCTTATGTTATTGATTGGCAATATTTGTCAAGATTGTATTATTGGTAACCTAAGGAAATGTTGAATTAAGAAATGTTATATGTGCAATAGTTTGAAAGCCCCATAAATGAAATATACAGTATGTGTATATATTCCATACCAAGTGTGTTTTTTTCGTACACCAATTCTGACAACAATAAACACGGAAATGCTGCAACTCCTCCTTTGCTATCATTTTTTAGATACTGACCTTGTTGTTAAGCTTTATGTTATTCACAATTTACTGTTAAATATACGAAATCACAGGTCATATATTCACATACATGAACATTAACCCTATTTTTTGATAACGGGATTAAATGATTAATGAGGACTGATAATTCGTTGCTCCCGTTTATCTTTTGCGCCTTTAATCTCTTCCTGTGTTCTGTAATCTGTTAAAGTTAATTTATCAAGCTTTATGTATCTCTCCTGGTTCATCTTTCTCTAGATTGTTAGTAGCTATATCTCAAACATTCGAAGTCTACTTTTGCCTATGTCATGATATTATGAATTTCTCTAATTATCTTAAACACATTTATATATCATAAAGCAGCACAGTGCATTATTTTCGTTTTGCTAGTTGTACACAGTATAACCATGCATCTTTGATCACCCTAATTATTACAATCCTATTCAGTATTTTCATTGTAATGTATTCCCAACCCTTTCTTAATACGTGTAAGCTGTTTCACTTTAATTTCACGATCATTGTTGGATGTTCCTTAGTTTTGGAATGCTATTTATCTATAAAATCGGTAATGGCTATCTCAATTACTCCTCCAACTACAAGACGCCCGCCAAAAAATTATGAATTAATTTACTATATGCCATAATAAGTGAAGAAGCGTATCCTCTTATCTCCGAGGCACTGACCAACTGTATACAGCTTAGAACCCGTAGCAAGGAATGGCCCTAACGCTATCTCATTTAACACTTACACTTCTTCTGATGCCGTCAAAACGTAACAAAAAAATACCTGATAACCGGAAAGGTTCTGCATAATCGTGTTTTCAATTGATATTAATTAAGCTTACACCACCCTTGCGTCATTATTGTTGAGCATATCTACCAAGAGGTTTGACCAATAAATGTAACTTAGTTTTTAACGTGGGGATATTATTTTATAACATGGTATTTTGCGCCTCTATACCGAAACTTTGAGGATTGTATTGACACATTATACAGTATATACCTGGTTGCTTTTCTTGAACAGGCGTATTGCCTTGTAAATATAAATTAGTCATCCTTTGTTTCCTGGTTTCTGCTTTGGAGTGAAATTAATAAAAATCGATTATTTATAGATACATTGAATAATGTTTTATTAATTTATAATATTATAGTGTTTAAATTCTTATGGACGTATATAATGAAAAGCTATTATATACCCGTGGCAATGTCAACACTGATAACACCTCCAGTACACTTGGAAAACACTTTAATTGGGGTGTCATTGATACCGTATTATATACACCATATATGCATTACATACTTTCGTTATTACTATGACCTATACAGTATACACTCACCATTATGCTGAAACACTAATATTTGAAGTTTGACTGACTCACCAACTGACAAATAATAACAATTACTATATTTCCCCTTATTAGGTAGCCAACAGGTAGTTCAGCTGTATCTGGCACTCCCATGTTTGAACAATACCACATTCCCGATATCAAAACTCAGTAGGCGCTCTAAGCAAAGAACAACAATGAAGTAGTATTACTTATAGATTTAAGATATCATATATTTGAATGCCTATACTGTATGTCATATACTGTATATATATATATATATATATATATATATATATATATATATATATATATATAGAGAGAGAGAGAGAGAGAGAGAGAGAGAGAGAGCAATATCAGGTTAGCAGCCTGTAGCGCGATTATTATGCTACACACACTTCACGACTCCAATATTTCGCAATCATATTCCCACATAATGTTCAAAATATAAAATAAAAATAAAAATCTTTCACAGTAAAGTATTTGGTCACCCACCCCCACCTGCTCCCACCTGCCGCTGGTTACCCCTCCCACTCCTGTACCCTCCTTCCCCCTCCCTCGCCTCCCTCCCTCCACCCCATACCTGCACCTCTTACCCCCACACCATCACTGTTGCCAGATAATGTATGGGCACTATTTGTGATGCCCTCTATTGAGGTCTTGGACAGACCAAGGCTGTATCTGTTTCATCTGTCCACAACTGTACCATGGATTTGCTAGTATTCTTGTTGGACCACACTGGTGACCACCCAACATCTTTACATTACCTTGGTACAGGATTTACTGTAATTAGAGTATGCAATACCGACAAGCGCTCTAGTTCTAGTAAACCTACAACAATTGTAAGGGTGGTTGGAAGAGCGCAAGACACTGGTGAAACGGCTTCCTTCTCAGTCAAGACTCGTAGTGGAGGGTGTAACAACACGTGAAACAACTCCCTACATAAGTCCTGCAATACGAGAGCGTAAGACACTGGTGAAACGGCTCGTACTCGTATAACCACAACATCTAACATCAAAGTTCTTTCAGAGATTCATGTAGGAAGTCAAGGTCAAGGAATCGTAGTGGAGGGTGTAAGACACTGGTGAAACGACTCCCTACTCAATTCATACGATACGAGAGTGTACTACACTGGTGAAATGGCTCGTATTTGTAAAAGACCTCAACCCCGTAGATCTTCAGAGGACCCCAAGGAAGTCTTCGCCAACTCTGCAACCGTCACACGGCAGGACCACCACCACGGACCAGGTCGTCATCAGGAATACAACGCAGCCGCATCTCCAAAGACTGTCTGAACCTGCCAAAGTTCTTCCCCTTGAGACGCCTAGTGGATCCTTGATCGTGCTGTTATATTATTACCTATCCATGTCTGATGTAACATTACACTAAGCTTATAATCATATGTTACTGTGAAATAAGAATAATCTATGTTTGTACTCTGCGTTATATTATCCTCTATTGTCTTCGTGCTTGTGTTTGTGTTGGTCTCCTTTTCTCCAGTCAAGTAAGAATCTATCTAATTAGTCAATACAACCCCAGTAAAAACCTGATATAACATTATTATTATTATTAAGGTAGTAGTAGTAAACATACTGTACGTTTTACGTTTTTTACGTTGATATTAGTTAAAGCCAAATAAAATTGCCATTTTTAACAAATATGATCAATACCTAAAATACGAGAGAAAACACGAGACTCAGGATATAGTAGCGACCAGAGCAAGAAAAAAAGAAAACGGAAAGACCAACAAGAACGGGAAGACGCCAGTAGGAAAGAAGGAAGGACAGAAAGACAGAAAATGGGAGGTCCACAAGAACGAGAAGCAAAACTAGAGCCCCGAGAAATCAGAACCAATGCCATCAGGGAAGTCGACCAAAGCCCTTTAAAGATGACACCTTAACCCCATACCCCCATTACACGCAGATACCTCGCCTTGGACTACGTTGCTGAATGTATGACGTGCCCGGTGAAACCAGCAGAGGGCAGACAGGGTGAAGTCAGAGAAGCTGCCGATTCCTACAGTAGGTGCAACGTGATCTGCCCATACACTGGTCAGTGCAGTCAAACATCATCTAGCCCTATCCAATCTCCTGGTCTAATTCCAATTGCCTGTACATTGGTCAGTGCAAGAAGATACATGACTTGGAGCTTCCTAAACTGTCCCACTTGCCTAAAGATAGTAAAGGAGGAATTGTATAATAACGACGAGTTCTTAGTACACTTGTCCATACGACTCTAGTTATTGTGCAGATCCTGGGTAATGACTTACTGCCATTATACTGGTCCGAGTAGTCTGTCGAGCCCGGTTATTGAGCTTTAGCTTGGTACCAGTCTACTGGTCCGTGTAGCCTGCTATAACTCAGTCCCTGGGTAGTGATCCAAACCCTACCGAGAAATTGTTAGGTGGACAGTACACTGGTCCGAGCCTCCTAATAGATTATCTGGCCATACCCAACTTGGGTATCGATAGTTGTCCAGGCCAACTCACAGCTGTGTCAAGACCTGTTAGAGGACGTTGTTAGAGGACCACCCACCACCAACCCTGACGTCGAAGCCACTACAAGGACGAGGAAGATCCGTAAATGTTGGACCACGGCACCAGAACGAAGAACTTAGCTTGCTGAAGGCTGTATACGTGTATAACAGACCTCCCTTATCACTTGTTAGGCCTCTATAGACGAGGATATAAACCACACATATTTATCGTTGAGAAAGTCTCTCTGAAGATGGGTAATACATAGCCCAAAACGTTAGCGAATAAAGAAGCATAACTCTTTCCTATATTTTTCCTCCACCCAATCCATCTACCTGTCAATATGAATAATTCACATATATTTTGTGAGTAATTTCTATTGCTAATTCAAGCAGTAAACCTCCAGTCTTAATACTTGCAATTCATCTTAGCTCCGGTGTATATCATATTCTATTCCATATCCATGATTTTGTGTATGGTATTTTATGCCATTATATGTGTGAACCATTAGCCAAGTAAGCCATCATATGTTGTTATCTATATTGAATATAATAACTATATACAGTATGTACTCCTGTGTTGTCCTTACACCTATGCATGTATGCGTGTGAGTCTGTGTGTGAATTCCTTCTCTGCCACACCAGTTAAGTTAGGATCAACCTTTTATCCAGTAAACCCAGCAAAAAGCCTGGTATAACAAAACCCAAATGACGAAATATAGGCTACCTGTGTTTATTAATATTTACGTATATACAGTACAAGTTCTACCATTTAGGAGTAATGAATCAAGAATAGAGTAATGCTTGCATATATATACTGTACTATACTGTATACTCAAGCAAAACAATAGTCTATAATTATGTATGTATATACAGTATATATATATATATATATATATATATATATATATTATATGTACTCATATTAACTATAAATCTAGTACATTCTACATTGCACATGTTCCGTCTCTCTCTGAGATTGTATTTATGACAACATAGTATTGTTGATTTAGGAGAGTTCCTTGCTATGCAGTAGTTAATTCACCTTCTTATGAAACTATTAAGATACTACACTCAAATTTCAATTATACTATTTTGTCTTCCATAAATACAATATCAGAGATAAACGGAACTTGTGCAGGGAACTGTAGCCTACAATGTAAGGAGACCTCGAATGTTTCGGTGTCTGTATTATAAATTCTTGTATGTCAATATAGTTACAGGTATAGTTTATATTTGTTTTTGAGTGGCATGGAAACTATATAGGCTACTGTACATTATGTAATGTTGTATTGAACACATAAATGGTACTTAGAACCATATTAAACATTATATATTAATTTCACTCAGCGCGGAAATTAATATTCCGAATTATTTAGATAATGCGGAAATTCGGAATACAATTTCCGCACTTCGTCTTCCCACACATTAAATTCCGCGTTTGGTGACGTATTTCCGCATTCTGGCAGCCCTGCAAGTTGAGCAGTAGACCATGGTTCCTATCTTCAGAAAATTCCTGTGCTTGGTATGCTTCCAGCCAGGGCCCCACTTGAGTAAATAAATTAGCAAAACAGTGGTGAAACTGCCATCCAGGTGAGGGACTGCTCTGGATCTGCTCCTTCAGTGTTCATGGCCATAGTCCACTTAGTGGAATGGCACTGTGGAGTGGGTCAGTCGGGGCATGTCTGGAGGCCTGGAGGCAGTTTCTGCCATGGCCATCCCTTTTGGGCCGCTTCCTCTGGAAGCGAGGCGTCAGATTTGATGATGATAATGATGAATAATGTGCATTCCAGCCAACTAAATTATACAACGTTGGTACTTAGGGTTGATCATACCAAAGGGTTTAGCCTTTGTTGTTATTTAGTTAGGTATAAATGTAGACCTGAATCATCTCTGTGAGTAATAACCCATTCTGCACCGGCGACGTCTTTCTGTATTTGATTTCAGCTACTTTTAGACAATTTTATGTAACTTAGGAAGGATCAATGGTAGCTAAAAGGGTTAATTGGTACACGTCTATTCTAAGCTGAATAAAATAATTTAATAGTTGATAGAATATAATGAAAACACACTGGACCGGTACAGAAGGGGTTGAGGGTATAAAGCACAATCAACCTCCAAGGCCCATAAATCCTTCCCTATTTGTATAAGGTTCGTAAGTGGATTTTATCGTATAAATACGATAGAATATGACTCTTTTGTGATCTCGTATGTCTCTGTGACGTCACCATCTCTCCTACAGCACGACGTAGGACGAGTAGATCGTATATTATAAGATTGTAAATAAGTTAAGTTATAAAAGGCCTAATATGCTATTAAGCAATATTGCCATGGTCTTATGTAGTATATATGAATTTATCGTATATATTAATATAATTTATCGTATAGAGCAACCTAAATGTGGTACGATAATTTGGGCTCCTGGCGGTTTGCCAAGGCAGCAAGGTGTGCTTTTGAGGTACGCCAGAGCCTTCACGAACACCAACCAGTTAACATCTAATTTTCCGCCCTCAGTTGATCGTGCTTTTGTGCCTCTAATCACAATACACATACAGCAATACACACAGCTACACCATCACGACGCTCTCATCGACATCATGACTGACTGATAGATAAGCATACATTATAATAATCATGTCCATTCCCATGTAATCATTTATTCTTTCTTTAACTTGACTTGAGTCTTGGGACCGAAGTCTCGTTCCCCATTGTCCACCGCCATATTGGATAAAACGTTCTCCCTTGCCTCATTGCCACGTGGAACTATTGGTGAGTTAATTCCTGGCTAATATTAACCCTTATAACCTTACCCTATATATACATTTGTTATGCGAGACCTTTGGATATAAATTAGCTTGTTTCAGATTGAATTCAATTTAGATATAGAGTAGTTTTCATTTAGATTGATTTTATTTGATTCATTATAGCTTAGTAATATTTAACTTCCATTGATAGTTTACCACATTGGTGCCCAGACCCGGGAATTAGCTACCAGTAGGGGATTTTTCTTGGGCAATGAGCAAGGGATTAGCCCAGGGATGCAGGAGCAAGGACCCCGGAGGGGTGGGGCTTAGCTATCTCCCTGTACCTCAGGCGCCGGTACCTCAGCGAATTATTATTATTATTATTATTAATTTTTATTTTGCCAATCAAACATACAATATATGTTAATTTTACAATAAAATAATATCATGGCTGCGCCTTTTGAGAACAATCTCTCTTAAAGGCACCTTGAATACAACTCGATGGTTATTTTATATACAGTAAGATTATTAAAACATATAATATTATATAATTATAGCTAATGAGGCACAGCCCCAGCCCCGCAGCCACAGCAAGAAGGGATTCGGAACAGTGGCCAGGTATAATTACCTAGCCACCACCCCGAACCACCCCCCACCCAGACCGCTGTGGGTAGAGCAAACCCCAGCCTTATATACAGTACGGTACCTACATATTGATCAACACCAGAACAGTATCTTAATTTGTTTCCGATATAAAGGTGATTGTAATTTAGGGTTGTGGCAGTTTTATTGTCAAATGTTAAGTAAGATTAATATTTAGACATTAGTGAAGATTTGAGTGATATTTTGAAACTAGGCAGAGTGGGTTTATTTTGTAAGTCAGGAGACAACTGATTCCAAACTTTCGCACCATGGTATTTTATTGATGTCTGGGATTGTCTAGAGGTCATTAGGGGAATATTTAAAGAATTTATATTTCTTAATGCATACCTTTCATTTTCACGATGTCTAAATAATTCCACATTGTTATAGCCATGTAATGCTTTGTATACAAAGATAGCACTGCAAAATATGTTAATATCTACAAATTTTAAGAGATTAAGTTGTCGAAATAATTCATTGGTGTGAGCATATTTGGATCTAAATGTAATTGTTCGTATAACTTTTCTTTGTGCAACTTCAACAGGTTGTAATTTACTTTTACCCGTCGCTCCCCATACTGTATGACAATATAAGAGAAATGGATAAATTACTGAATAATATAAAAGCTTTAGGGCATTTAAGTCAAGACATTGGCGTGTTAAGTACAGTATACCACATTGTTTATTTAGTTTATTTGTTACGTCCTTTATGTGTAAGTTCCAAGACAGTTTTCTGTCCACCGTTATCCCCAGAAACTTAACGCTCTCCACTTCTCTCACTGATTGATTGCCAAATTTAATTGGTTGCATATCATTTGGAACGTTTTTGTTTCTGTGAAAGACTATAAAGTTAGTTTTATTAATATTTGGTGTAAGTTTATTGGTAGTTATCCAATTATGTACATTCTTAAGTTCATTGTTTATAGAAACAATAAGAGAGCGCAAGTCCCGGTGACTGGCGTACAGAGTACTGTCATCAGCAAATAATATATATTTAAATAACATACTTGAGTTTACAATATCATTAATAAATAAAATGAACAACAATGGACCCAGTATAGAACCTTGTGGTACTCCGTAGGATATTAGATGAATTGTCCTTATATTGTACATACTGTTTTCGATTAGTTAGATAAGAGTGAAACCATTTGCTAATGGTACCTCTAATACCATAATGTTCGAGTTTCTTTAGGAAGATTTGATGGTCAACAGTATCGAATGCTTTGGATAGATCTAAAAATATACCAACTGTAAAATGCTTGTCATCAAAAGATTTGAGGATATCGTTAGTAAATAATGATAAAGCTGACTCTGTTGAACATCCTTTTCTAAACCCATGCTGAGCCTCATTAATAATATTGTTAGTTGAACAAAACTCTGTAATCCTTGTATGCATAATTTTTTCTAGGATTTTACTCATAGCTGGGAGTACAGACACAGGACGGTAGTTATTAAAGATTGAACTATCTCCGGATTTATATATAGGAGTAACTTTTGCAATTTTAAGGCAATCGGGAAAAACACCACTGGAAAATGACATGTTACAAAGATATCCTATAACTGGAGACAAAGCTGTAATAACAAACCTTAAAACTTTAATTGGTATTTCATCATAACCAGGAGAGGAGTCCCGTAGTTGTTTTACTGTATTGATTATTTCATCGCTTGTGACGGGAGACATGGAAAAAGGCGTTACTTGTCTATTTTGTAGGTAGGATGTAAAGTCTACGTTTGAAGTATCTATATTTTCTGCTAATTTTTTACCGACATCAATAAAATATGAGTTAAAGTGTTCCACAATATCACTAGGTTTAGTTAACTCGGTATTATTATTAATGAAAGTGTTGTTTATTTTGTGTTTAGTTTTCCTTGCAAGAACAGAATTAATTATGTTCCAAACCTTTTTAGCATTACCAGCAGATTCTTGGAGTTTAGATTTATAATGGTTTCTTTTAGCTGATCTTAAAGCTTCTGTTACCTGGTTACGTAGTCTACGGAACTCCTCTCCAAATGTGATGGGCCTAATAGCATATTTCCTAGCTAGTTTATTCTTCTGTTTAATCATGATTTTTAATTCTGGGGTTATATACTGCTTATCTAGGTAGGCGTTATTTATTCGTTTTGTAATTATTGGAAAATATCTGTTAAAACAAGCATTAAATATTGTCATAAAATTATTATATACAACATTAGGGTCATTGGAAAAATAAACTAGTTCCCAGGACGCATCTTCTATGGCTTTCTTAAATTAATTTAGATTATTTTCACTATAATTTCTATATCTTATAAAAGTATGGTCTTCTTCCCTATTATTAGATGCGCATATCTCAGATTCATAAATGGTAAAGATTGGAAAATGATCAGTTAATTTATTGTATATAATTCCACTGAACACATTTTGCGTGAAATTGTTTGACCAAATGTGATCTATTATTGTTGCTGTTGTAGAAGTTACACGTGTTGGCTTATTTATAGTATTGAAAACAAGTTTAGAATAGCATGTGGAGATAAATTCAGCTACTTTGTTGTCATCTTTATATTTTAATAAGTTAAGATTAAAGTCCCCGGTAAGGTAACATGTTTTCCTCTCATCACTTATTACTGAGATTATGTCATTAAATTTGTCATGAAAATATCTGAAATCAGTGTGTGGCCTTCTATATATTATGCCTACTATTATGTTGTCCGAGTTGGTGTTACATATTTCAATAAATAATGTCTCTATACTATTATGTTGAATTGTTAAGTCGTCTCTTACTATGTATTTGTAGCCTGTTTTAAGGTACAAGGACACTCCCAGTGGATCACATCAAACTTAATCGAAATTGGGTTCAGACACTGCTCAATGAAATCATCAAAATGCAGTGGTATACTATTTATGTTATAGCTTAGGAGAGAAAAGTTAGATCTGGGAATTTTATGATACTGTTCTTCAAAGCTATGAGGGAAAACATAATTACATAATGGGTTTTTATAATTTAGAGAACTTAATAAATAGTTGTCGGGGTCTACATCGGCATTGTAAGCGTCATCATTGAAGCTAAAAGGGTTAAAGATTAATTTATCTAGTGTGTTTAAAGGGATAGCCATAGTAGGGCATTCGTATGCAACTAGGCTAAGGGCAGCTGACGGAGGTACTGAGTCGTATCGGGCGTCCGAGGGGGAAAGAACTTTCAGGCTGACCTACTTCGGGGTACCGGGAGCAACCGTTGATACCCTGAAAGCCTCCCCCCAGTGGGGGCAAGTGGTTCGGTTTAGGCCGCATATGATCTTTTTGTTTATAGGCGGCAATGATATACGCCCCGGTACAGTACCCCGCGAGTTAGCTGACACAATCAAAGAGGTGGCGCTGGATCTGGAGCGTGAGTCCGGAGGGAGCTGCAAGATCGTGGCAATTGAGAGCCGGACGAGAGTCCGAGGGTTCTCAGCGGCGGATTATCAAGCCATAACAAATTCTGTTAACCGCGCCCTGAGGTGTCGGTTAATAGAAACTAAGCACCGCTTTGTTTCTCTCACATTCAGCATCCGAGACCTCGACCAGGATGGTGTCCACCTCGACTTAGACACCAATCAAGTCTTGTATGACAAGATTGTAGGGCTAACGAAGCGTTGGCTAGAGAGGGACGCCGGGGTTGTATCGTTGCGCCTGCCTAAGTCCTGCTTCCCACCCATCATCTTTCCCCAGTAATTTTCTTTTCCGTTTCAGACTTCCTGTGACATAATTATGACCTGACCTAACATTTTTTCTTGTTCAATATGATCCATTAGTAGGTATTGCTATTTACTATTTTTTCTCCATAACATAGAAGTCCGCCGGTTGGCGTCTCTTAATTAGACTATTATTTGGCCGTTGTCTTTGTAACGTAATATTTAGATACATAGCCTATAGGCTCGCATGCAAAATGGATAAAAACGATAAAGAGACACCGTCTAGTGGGGTGCTGATCAAAGCCCCTAAAAATCAAAGGGCGGGACTTCGGGGAGTATTAAATAGGCTAATTGTGGACTTAAACACTTTCATCACTACTGCTGATCTAGAGGAATTGGAGGCTAGATTAGATAACGTCCAGGCTACCCACGGTCGTATTACGGCTCTGAGTGAGGTGATTGAGGCTGACAAGATAGAGGAGGAAGATATAGTTACAGAGTGTGATAATCGCGCCCTCTATGACGAACCTGTCTTTAGAGCAAGCGCCTATTACAGCGTGCTGTCACAAGTAAGAAGGGAGGCGATAATGAGGCCCATAGAAGGGCTGACCCAAAACATACTGTACACCTCCCTAAGCTCAATCTTCCTACATTTGGGGGCAAGTTAACCGAGTGGTTAGCTTTCTGGGACGTATTTCGATCTACGGTTCATGAATCCTCTTTGGATAACGTCCGCAAGTTTCACTATCTGAAGGGACAAATGGAAGGAGAGGCCTTACATTTAATAGAGGGTTTTGCAGTAGTGGGTGGTAGTTATCTTGAAGCGGTACACTTATTAGAGTCCACATACGGGGATAGAGAGCAGTTGAAGATGGCCCATGTCGTTGCCTTGTTGGGGCTCACAGAACCACAGTATAAGGTTGATGAGTTGACAAACTTCAGGGCAAATATGGAGTGCCATACTCGATCGCTAGACACCCTAGGGCTTACCACGCAGGAAATGATAGTCATTATCTTGCGTCAGAAGCTTCCTATGGCAATACTTGATAAGGTAAGATCATTTGAGCTGGGGGAGTTCAAAACTCAGTTCAGTAAGATCAATAATCTACAGTTGAACAAAGGGAGAATGTATGTGTCGGGAGGGAGTGAGAATGTGGAGAAGAGGGGAACAATAAGCATGACAGTGGGGACTAAAGAAAAGAAAGAGGGTGCATATAAGAAACCTGCTCAGATTCTATGTAAGCTATGTAACAACAAACATAAATGGAGTTTATGCGTAAAATACCCGACAAATGAGACAAAACTAGCACAGGCGAAAAGATTGAAGCTATGTGTAGGTTGTCTAAGTGGGGAACATGGTAAGCAGGGACAATGTACTGCTACATACTTAAGGCCCTGTCGGCACTGCAAAGGACATCACTTTGATAAGTTGTGTCCTACTGCAGATAAAGTCAAAGACGTCAAAAATGAGGGTACTACAACTGTGGCACTAGGTAGCACGCAAGACACCACTATATTGCCCACAATACAGATTCCCATGGAAGGTAATGACATTAACAAAGTTTGTCGGGTACTTCTAGATCAAGGATCTCAACGTTCCTTTATAAAGAGGTCCGTACTAGTGGGATTGAAGCACCGAATCGTAGGGGCTGAGACTCTTCGATTACAGGGCTTCACAGGGGTTACTGATAAACAAGACTACGAGATAGCGGAGATTTCATATTTCTATCGTAAAAACTGGTACTTATGACTTGTATCGTAGTAGACACCCTACCAGAATATGTATCTGTGGGTGTGAAGAAGGTGGAACACGCATTACGTAGCAAAGGGGTTAACTTGTCAGATCCCATGGGAAATCAGAGTGAGGTGCATGTTCTACTTGGTGTGGATCATTATTATGAAGTAGTATACCCTGGATTTAAAAAGATGTGTGGTGTAATTTTAATCCCCACTAAATTTGGATACTGCATGAGCGGAAAGGTGCATACTACACAGTCAAAGGTCCTGGTCGACACGGTCTCGATATATAGAGTCAATGTAACCTCGGCAGAGGAGTTGGGAAGGGAGGATTCCCAACCTAGTGACCCTAAGATGGCTGCCGAGTTCGACCTGGAACGACTGTGGAGATTGGATCACATAGGCATTAATCCTATGGAGACTGATTATGACTCGGAAGTTGCGCTACAAAGGTTTGACGAGTCTGTGTGCTACTGTGCCTCAGACAAGCAATATAAAGTTAGTTTACCCTGGAAGAACAGTGAGATAAGCCTGCCTACCAACTATGGTTTGGCATTAGGTCGCTTGCGCGCATTGCAGCGGAAATTGTCTAACGAACCGAGCACGCGCCAGGCGTATGACGATGTATTTCGGAGTTATGAGGATAGGGGCTTTATAGAGAGAGTCGATGTCAAGGAACCGTGTAAGAAGGGTAGGGTTCACTATATGGCCCATCATGGGGTAAAGAAAGACAGCGTCACCAC
>JBAKBP010023115.1:0-37507 GCA_037953745.1 Lithodes maja
GTGTTGGGGTGGTAGTGCGTAATATACCCTGTTTTTTGCAATTATTATGTTTTTTTTCCACCAACCAACTTCACCTCTAAACTCAATTAATGAAATCAACAAATACATGTGGCACTCCAAGGACTCGAACCTAGGATACTCACATCGCAATTCCGCGCACTTATGCATTACGCTATCAAGACATTTGTGTAATGACATAACTACACTCATAGTCTCTAACCCACTCATAATAATTCGTCGACCCCGTATGTTATTCCTTGTGCAATTATAACTATCCGGATTATTGTTTGAATAGAAGTTGCTTTTTAATAATATAGTACCGGTATATAATGTTTTAATAATATAGTACCGGTATATAATGTTTTAATAATATAGTACCGGTATATAATGTTTTAATAATATAGTACCGGTATATAATGTTTTAATAATATAGTACCGGTATATAATGTTTTAATAATATAGTACCGGTATATAATGTTTTAATAATATAGTACCGGTATATAATGTTTTAATAATATAGTACCGGTATATAATGTTTTAATAATATAGTACCGGTATATAATGTTTTAATAATATAGTACCGGTATATAATGTTTTAATAATATAGTACCGGTATATAATGTTTTAATAATATAGTACCGGTATATAATGTTTTAATAATATAGTACCGGTATATAATGTTTTAATAATATAGTACCGGTATATAATGTTTTAATAATATAGTACCGGTATATAATGTTTTAATAATATAGTACCGGTATATAATGTTTTAATAATATAGTACCGGTATATAATGTTTTAATAATATAGTACCGGTATATAATGTTTTAATAATATAGTACCGGTATATAATGTTTTAATAATATAGTACCGGTATATAATGTTTTAATAATATAGTACCGGTATATAATGTTTTAATAATATAGTACCGGTATATAATGTTTTAATAATATAGTACCGGTATATAATGTTTTAATAATATAGTACCGGTATATAATGTTTTGTAATTGACGCACAGAACATTATATTTATAAATATTTTTCCAGAGATATACTTTCCATAATTTGTAATAGGTAAAGTCCACGAATATTTATGAGTGCGCTACAGATTATGACATCCGAGTGTACTTTAGGGGAGACATTTGGTACACACAGTTTTGCCTTTTGTCTCCTTCACACACACAGACACACACAAACACACACACACGCACACACGAGAATACCAAATTAAAAACTTTGATTCGCACCGTAAGTAGTGTACCGTAAGTAGTGTACCGTAAGTAGTGTACCGTACCTCGTTTTTGTTTTCTTCTTTTACGTGTAATTTGCCTTAAGGGGCTTTCTTAGACAGGTGTTACACTACTAAATAATTAGCCATTCGTCACAAATTATACATAAATATAATCATAATTTAAAGTGCTTACACATAAACTCTCTGTATACTGTATACTGTAATCAGCAAGCCTTCTGTCTTAACACACCCATTAATTATCTAGGAATAGTGCTTTGGATAATTACGCCTTCTGAGTCAAGCTGATAAGAATCTAACTGTGTTGAAATAATTGAGTGTAATTATGTACCTGAAAGAAGTCTGAAACACGTACACTTCAGGATATGAGAGAGAGAGAGAGAGAGAGAGAGAGAGAGAGAGAGAGAGAGATAGAGAGATTGTAGTAATCATGAAGGTATTAGAGGTGGTAGTAATAGCCCAACTGAAAGCTCCAATATTCACACACACACACACACACACACACAGTCCGTAGCCTAGTAGGTAGAGCTCTCGTCTCACACACGAGGGGTCGGGGGTTCAATCCCCCGCCGGGCGGAGACAAATTGGGCTTGTCTCCTTTCATGTGTTAGCCTCAGTTCACCTAGCTGTAAATAGGTACCTGGAATAAGTGGACGACGTTGTGACGTCCCATCTGGGGTTGGCAAAAATGGTACAAGGCGAGATGGGTATCATATGGTTCACCTAAGCTGATGGCTACCTAAGCCTTCGGGCGAGACGGTACCGTCTATAGTGAGAATGGTACCATACAGATCCACCCTAAGCCTTCGTTTCCGATGTCGCCAATTGGCTAAAAATACAGACTACACACACATCCACAGCCATTCCAACGATACATATAACACCTACACATATAGGAGGCGGGAAATAACGAGCATGCTCACTCCCGCAATACAACTAGAGTAAGTACAACTAGAGTAAGTAAGTACACACACACACACACACAATCCATTGATACACACACACACACACACACACACACACACTCCTGATACACACACTACACGCACACAGTGAACAAATTATGCACTCGAGCAAATCCAAGGCCTTCAATTTCAGACAATATTTTCGCGCGTTACCCCTAATGATGAAAATAATTACGTTTTCTATGACCGGCAAAACCACCCATCTCTTGATTACTAAATATCGACGCCTGTAGAAAATGGCGTTGTTATGAATCTTTAAAATAAATGCTAAATCAATGTAGTTATCAAATATCGACCTCTGTATTAAATGCTGTTGCAATATGTTTTTACTATCAATGCTAAATCAATGTAATTATATAATATCGATCCCTGATGAAAATGACGTCGCTATGAATCTGTAATTATCAGTGCTAAATCAATATAATTATTAAATATCGACCCCTGTAGAAAATGGCATTGCTATAAATCTATAAAATTAATGCTAAATCGATGTAATCATCAAATACATACATACATACATAAAATTTTAAGACTGAGTGTTCCACACATAAGTGCAGTTTCAGTCTCTTGTCCTAATGGCGGCATCCAGGCAACCCTGTTAAGGGCTGCTTCACTTGTCAAGTTCTTGGATTTGAGATCGGCGCGTATAGTCCGATCCCAGGTCTTCCTCGGTCCACCCCTTGGTGCAGCTCCCTCCACAATCACAGACCTGCATTTTTTCACCCAATTTTGTTCATCCATTCTCTCCACATGTCCATACCATCCCAGTCTACTTGTACGCATCACCTCGCGAATACTCTTTATACCTAAACGTCTCCTCAGCTCAACATTTGTTATTCTATCCTGTAGCCTGGCCCCACACATCCATCTCACCATTCTCATCTCATTACGCTCCATTCTGTTGACATCCTCTACTTTAACGGCCCATGTTTCTGAGGCATACGTCATTGCATTTCTAACACATGAGGCATACACCTTTCCCTTCAGGGGGAGAGGCATTCTTTTCATGGTCAGGAATGGCATAAATTCTCTGAGCTTCCCCAGCCACACCTAATTCTAGCAACAGTGGCAGCCTCAGCCCCACCACCGGCAGAGATGGTATCTCCTAGGTAACAAAACTTGTTCACCAGCTCCAAAGACTCATTTCCAAAATTCACAGCCACAGGATCATCACTTAACACAAGCTCGCCTTTGCACACTACGCACTCAAATTTCTCTATTTCTGACTTATCCTTCGGCAGGGCCCCTTTATTCTACTACAGCGCTTACTCCCATGGTGTACCCAACATCGACAGATGCTACATTGAATTGAGTTAACGCCCACTCCCTTTCCACACACTGCACATGGGTATGCACCGCTCTTTTCCACATTGCCTCGTCTCAAACTACAATGCATAACCTTGGTTTTGTTAATATTTACTCTTAAACCCTTGCTCGCCATGCCCTCTCTCCACTCTCTGAATTTGGCCTCAGCATCCTGCATACTGTCAGCTATTAGGACTAAATCGTCTGCATAAAACAGTTCCAACGGGAGTCCGCCTCTAAAAATTCTAGACAGCGCCTCCAAGACCATAATAAAGAGGAGGGGGCTTAACACTGAACCCTGATGGACTCCAACACGGACTGCGAACTCATCACTCGGTACACCCTTCACCCTCACCGAACTTCGCGAATCCTCATACATCTTCATTATCACACGCACCAGCCACTCTTCCACACCAAGTTTCTCATAGCCCACTGTACAACATCTCTAGGTACCCTATCAAAGGCCTTCTCCAGGTCCACAAACACAAAGTAAAGATCCCTGCCTTTTAGTAAGTATCTTTCCTGTATCTGCCTGACTATGAAGATAGCATCGGTTGTACCACGTCCTGGCATAAAACCAAACTGCATATCATCAATATCATCAATATCAAAATATCGAACCCTGATTCAAAATGCCGATGCTATAAATCTTTACTATCAATGGTAAGTCAATGTAATTACTAATGTTGGCATGCGAGGATAGAAAAGAAGGATGAAAAGAAAAGCCGGTTGCCCTCTTTCAACTATGGTATGGATTCAAGGGGAGGCTTGAGGGGTTTTCTGGACTCCATTCTCCCTCATGTTTAGCCCCATTAGTTGTGAGATTTTGAGACGTTCGTCCCAGGCGTTTGGTGATATTCACCTACTGTACCTATGTGGAGTTCGCCCCTCTTTCACCCCATTTCTTTGTTAATATTAAGAACTTTTGTGTCATTTAGGTGTCGATTTTTTTCCTGGCGAGCGATAACGACCCTGTAATTTAAGAGGGAAGTTTTTATCGAAAAATTTGCACATTTATCTTGAAGGATGGTCTTGTAGGGTGTTTATTTAAGTTTGATGGAGGTCTAGAGGGGAAACTAAATAACAAATATTGAAAATATATATTCTATCTATCTATATGCTCAGGCCCAATCCCCATTTTTCCTATTTTTTAAATGTTTATATATATAAATAAAGTAGATGTGCCGTTTTGCCTAAAATCAAAACGGCATACCCACTCTGCGATGGGTTACCATCGAAGGAGCGAAGGAGGTTTGTGAAGGATATACAGCATAATAAAGAAGGAAGGAAGGAAGAAGGTAAGAAGACAAGATAGGAAGGAGAGATGATAGGAAGGAATAAAGGAAGGAAAGGTGAAGGAAAAGATAATTTGTGTATCTCGTGTGTAGTAGGAGCGAAGGAAGTGCTGTATAATAAAGAAGAAAGAATGGAAGGAATAATGGAAGACAGCAAGAAATGAAGGAAGGAAGGAAAGGTGAAGAATAAAAGGAGTCAACCCGTAGCTCGTGTGTAGTAGCAGCGAAGGAGGTGTGTGAAATATGTACAGCGTAATAAGGAAGGAAGGAAGAAATTGAGGAAAGAAGGAAGGAATAAGGGAAGACAGCAAGAAAGGAGTAAATAGGATAGAAAGGAATAAAAGGAATCGACCCATATCCCGTGTGTTGTAGGAGCGAAGGAGGTACTGCAAATAATAATATATAAAGGACGGATGACGCGGCGGGTCCTCAGTGTCGTCTTGGCCAGCGAAGGGGAGGGACACTAGCTTGGTCTCGCCTCTCCTTGTGATGGGATATTGGAGTATTAGTGAAGTGAAGTGTGGCATTGGTGAAGGCTAAGTGAAGTATGGAGTGCGAAGAATAATGAAATATGGCTTCGGTAACTATTATTGCACTAAAACCTAATAGTGTTCGCAATTAAATTTTTATGCGATTTGCCGATATTTTATAGTTTGTATATTGCAATCATCCGTAAGCTAAGCTAATCTATATCACTGAAAACACGGAAAGAAATGAGGGATGCGATTTAAATTCATTGGGATATATTTTGTTTATTCATTTTTTATATCAATAACTTTTTGTTTTACTGTCTTGAAGCAAATTGAGTTTAAGAGTTATTAAAATATATTGATATATTAAGCACAATAAATCCCCCTCAATTAGAGTTAGTTAACCTCTTGAAGAATATGACGCGTTTTATTAGTTTATGCTGGCTAACATTCAATGATGTTATGCAGTTTAGGAAAAATCTCGAGCAATGAGAGTAGTACAAACAAAATTCAATAAGCCCTCTAGCTCCCTCAAATTCAATAAGCCCTCTAACTCCCTCAAATCCTTCCTAATCTTACCAAAATCGTCTAATAATAGCCAGAATACAATGTGAAAGTGCGTCCTCGAACACTGAAAGGGTTAAGGTGGGGTGGGGTGGGGTTAGTTTGCCCCCTACACCTCCATCAAGCTTAATTGCCAAAATAATGGGGCGAACGTCTTAAAAGCTCAACATTTATGGCGCTAAACATGAAGGTCGAGATGAGGATATTAACCCTCGAACTTCCACATAACCATCCTAATCTGAATATCATCGTTAACTAATAGCCAGAAACAGATAATAAATGCGTCATAGTATCTTCAATGGTTAATTATCTGATAACTCGCAATAAATCACGAGAATCCAGCTTATCAGTGATCTTCATAGCTTTGTGTACCTCCTCCCTTACGATGAGTAGGTGGCACCCGCCTTTCAACACAATCCCACTCGTATTCTGTACAACTCTTAAACCCAAACATGAACCGATTTTCCAAATCTTTCTTCCATTCAACAAGTAAACTTTACAACTCTCTCCCTCAGTCTATATTTCCCGCATCCTATGACTTACACTGCTTCAAACTCCGTAAGTCCAGACATTTTGACGCTAACGTACCTTGACTTTGTGTCTTATCACATTCAATTAAGGGGCGCGGTGGGGAGGGGGGCTCTCTCGTTAAAGGCATTTTGCCTTTTGTCTCCTTCTTACATATAGAAAAACTAAAATAACAAAGAAAATAACAAAAACAAATAACAATAAAGAAAACAGCTACACAGAAACAACCACTGTAATACTGCCTGTGTGGTAGCGACTTTTGACTTACTTGTTGCAGTATATTTGGGGCTGTTTTGTCATACCTATACAACCGTATTATCCCCCCCCCCCCCCCCCACACACACACATAATTATATCCTATACTTACTTATATCACAAGGGTATACAGGTTTTATTCGGATACTCCATTACTCCCTGTCTTTATCCGCGACTCAAATACGCAAATTCCATACCCTTTATACAGCGACTCGATGTATATTGCGCCCTGGTTAGTTTATTCAGCTTAGGAAGGAAGAGTATATCTGTATCAATCAACCCTTTCGTCTCTCACAGGTCCTTCCTAAGTTGAATAAGATCGTATTGTCCCCCACACATATTGTATACCATATACCATCTAGCCGCGCCTCAAATATACGACTTGAGGGGGGATAGTTCGTTTTTTGGATCCCATTATCCTTCATGTTTAGCCCCTTTAGTTTCATTTTTCAAGACGTTTGCCCCATTAGTTTAGCGATTTTAAGACCTTTCGCCCCATTTCTTTGTCAATATTAAGACTTAGTGATATTTAGGTGTCGATTTTTTTCAGGCGAACGATAGTGAGCCTATATTTTTGGAAGAACAGGCCTTCGGCCAGGAAATTTGTCTACCGAAAAATGTACAAATTAATCTAGAAGGGGATCTAATGGATGCGATTTTAAAGTTTGATGGACGTATAGGTAGGAAAAATAACAATATACAAATATACATAAATGAGCAAATAAATACTACCTCAGTGTCTTAGCCGCGCCTCAAATATACAACTTGAGCACCTTTCCTACAGTGACATGATATATAATCCACTGTGGTTACTCTTACCGGCTACATATTACATGGGACCCTCTTGTAATTATATATAAAAGCCTTCTTATCCCACACATATATCCTAGACTTACTATATATTAACCTTCCGGCTACATATTTTAAGGAACCATCTTGTCATAATAGCGTAATGCATAAATGCGAGGAATTTCGGTGTGAGTATCCTAGGTTCGAGTCCTTGGAGTGCCACATGTATTCGTTGATTTCATTAATTGAGTTTGGAAGTAAAGTTGGTTGGTGAAATTTTTTGAATATATATAAAGCCTTCTTATCCTAAACATTACATTATAGTCAGTATATCCTAAATTTGAATATATATAAAGCCTTCTTATCCTAAACATTACATTATAGTCAGTATATCCTAAATTTGAATATATATAAAGCCTTCTTATCCTAAACATATACATTATACAGTATATCCTAAATTTGAATATAATATAAAGCCTTCTTATCCTAAACATATACATTATACAGTATATCCTAAATTTGAATATATATAAAGCCTTCTTATCCTAAACATATACATTATACAGTATATCCTAAATTTGAATATATATAAAGCCTTCTTATCCTAAACATATACATTATACAGTATATCCTAAATTTGAATATATATAAAGCCTTCTTATCCTAAACATATACATTATACAGTATATCCTAAATTTGAATATATATAAAGCCTTCTTATCCTAAACATATACATTATACAGTATATCCTAAATTTGAATATATATATAAAGCCTTCTTATCCTAAACATATACATTATAGTCAGTATATCCTAAATTTGAATATATATAAAGCCTTCTTATCCTAAACATATACATTATAGTCAGTATATCCTAAATTTGAATATATATAAAGCCTTCTTATCCTAAACATATACATTATACAGTATATCCTAAATTTGAATATATATAAAGCCTTCTTATCCTAAACATATACATTATACAGTATATCCTAAATTTGAATATATATAAAGCCTTCTTATCCTAAACATATACATTATACAGTATATCCTAAATTTGAATATATATAAAGCCTTCTTATCCTAAACATATACATTATACAGTATATCCTAAATTTGAATATATATAAAGCCTTCTTATCCTAAACATATACATTATACAGTATATCCTAAATTTGAATATATATAGAGCCTTCTTATCCTAAACATATACATTATACAGTATATCCTAAATTTGAATATATATAAAGCCTTCTTATCCTAAACATATACATTATACAGTATATCCTAAATTTGAATATAATATAAAGCCTTCTTATCCTAAACATATACATTATACAGTATATCCTAAATTTGAATATATATAAAGCCTTCTTATCCTAAACATATACATTATACAGTATATCCTAAATTTGAATATATATAAAGCCTTCTTATCCTAAACATATACATTATACAGTATATCCTAAATTTGAATATATATAAAGCCTTCTTATCCTAAACATATACATTATACAGTATATCCTAAATTTGAATATATATAAAGCCTTCTTATCCTAAACATATACATTATACAGTATATCCTAAATTTGAATATATATAAAGCCTTCTTATCCTAAACATATACATTATACAGTATATCCTAAATTTGAATATATATAAAGCCTTCTTATCCTAAACATATACATTATACAGTATATCCTAAATTTGAATATATATAAAGCCTTCTTATCCTAAACATATACATTATACAGTATATCCTAAATTTGAATATATATAAAGCCTTCTTATCCTAAACATATACATTATAGTCAGTATATCCTAAATTTGAATATATATAAAGCCTTCTTATCCTAAACATATACATTATACAGTATATCCTAAATTTGAATATATATAAAGCCTTCTTATCCTAAACATATACATTATACAGTATATCCTAAATTTGAATATATATAAAGCCTTCTTATCCTAAACATATACATTATACAGTATATCCTAAATTTGAATATATATAAAGCCTTCTTATCCTAAACATATACATTATACAGTATATCCTAAATTTGAATATAATAACCTAGTATTGTACTACGTAACTACAGTACACTCCAACTACTGAAAGGCAACCCCGTCTGATCCGTTACGATGCATGTAATGGAAAAATGACGTTAAACTATTGTATGTATACGAGCTACATATTATAAGGGACCATCTTGTGATATATATACTGTATAAAGCCTTCTTATCCTACACATACAGATATACACTTACTTATATCACAACGCTACATATGTTTTATTCTTCAACTCCCTCTTCACCACCTTCAATACAGTAGCAGGAATTTGATTTCACCCTAACTTGTTTATTCAACTTAGGAATGACATCTGGGAATCAAAGGGGTAAATCCGTATCATGTATTGAGTATTGTTCGCATGTGTGGGGAGGATCCTCTCACTTCTACAAAGTAGAAAAGAAAGCCTTTCGTCTCATAAACTCAACCAACTCTTTGCAATCTCTCTCTCTTCGCCCCAATGTTGCATCTCTCGTTATTCTAACGTTATTACAATAATCAGTGTTCCTCAGAGCTCTCTCAATGTATACCATCTCCTCTACGTAGAGTACGTAGCACCCGTCTTGCAACACAATCCCATCCCTACTCCGTGCAACTCTCTAACCCAAGAGTGAAACGATATTCCCAATCTGTTTTCTATTGAACAGCAGAGCTCTGGAACTCTCCCCGAATCCATCTTCCCCTCATCCTATGACTTAAATTGCTTCAAACTCCTTGTGTCCAGGCATTTGGCTCGAACATCCCTTGATTTTGGCCTTGTCACTCTTTCAACTCTGGGGGAGGCACTCGTCACAGGCAGTTCTGCATTTTGTCTCCCTCATCCACATAGACAAAATATATATATACCCTTTGCCTCCCACAGGTCTTTCCTAAGCTGAATAGAATCGTCCAATGATTGTGATATCCACTAACCCCGCTCTCTCCCCACTTCACCACTCTCCCCCACCCTCCCACCACTTACCAATGTCACCGTTCTCAAGCCATCATTCCTACCTAGCCTACCTATACAAACCCACAGGTCCTTCACGTTCAATAGGATTTACAATACATAACACATAATACTTTGCCTAGTGTACATGATTGTCTATATTCCAACTTTTAGGGTAAAAATAGACTATTGGTATTTTACCTAAAGTGCGTTTTTTGCTATATTCCAACTTCTAGGGGAAAGCATTTAATATAAGAAAAAAAAATGGCTTACATACAGTATACAGTACATACATACATACATGCATACATACATTTTGTATGTAGATTAAAGGCATGTACAGTATGTATAATTATGTATTTCCATATATATATAGTATTTACCCTTGATACAAAAACTATATGGTACATATACAGTATAATATATACAGTATATACAGTATATAATTGTAGATTAAAGGCTATGCATGTACAGTATGTATATGTATTCCCATGTACCGGTATATGGTATTTAGCCTAAATAAGAAAAACTATATGGTACATATAATTACGGTATGTAGTGATTTGTATATGTCTGCATACATACATATGTAAATCATTCGTTATTCAAAAAGTTCTAACGTGTGGAGGCTAAATCCAATCAAACCTAGGGGCAGAATTCTCCAGGTTTCACTTCTGAGAATTGGTTAGACTGGTTACAACTTTGCAACAATTTTATGGTTGCAAGAAAATCGAGATTTGTCATGTGGGCAAGTTATAGGTATGGTTCTAGGATAAGTGTAAGGTCTAGTGAAGTTATAGGTATGGTTCTAGGATAAGTGTAAGGTCTAGTGAAGTTATAGGTATGGTTCTAGGATAAGTGTAAGGTCTAGTGAAGTTATAGGTATGGTTCTAGGATAAGTGTAAGGTCTAGTGAAGTTATAGGTATGGTTCTAGGATAAGTGTAAGGTCTAGTGAAGTTATAGGTATGGTTCTAGGATAAGTGTAAGGTCTAGTGAAGTTATAGGTATGGTTCTAGGATAAGTGTAAGGTCTAGTGAAGTTATAGGTATGGTTCTAGGATAAGTGTAAGGTCTAGTGAAGTTATAGGTATGGTTCTAGGATAAGTGTAAGGTCTAGTGAAGTTATAGGTATGGTTCTAGGATAAGTGTAAGGTCTAGTGAAGTTATAGGTATGGTTCTAGGATAAGTGTAAGGTCTAGTGAAGTTATAGGTATGGTTCTAGGATAAGTGTAAGGTCTAGTGAAGTTATAGGTATGGTTCTAGGATAAGTGTAAGGTCTAGTGAAGTTATAGGTATGGTTCTAGGATAATTGTAAGATCTAGTGAAGTTATAGGTATGGTTCTAGGATAAGTGTAAGGTCTAGTGAAGTTATAGGTATGGTTCTAGGATAATTGTAAGGTCTAGTGAAGTTATAGGTATGGTTCTAGGATAAGTGTAAGGTCTAGTGAAGTTATAGGTATGGTTCTAGGATAAGTGTAAGGTCTAGTGAAGTTATAGGTATGGTTCTAGGATAAGTGTAAGGTCTAGTGAAGTTATAGGTATGGTTCTAGGATAAGTGTAAGGTCTAGTGAAGTTATAGGTATGGTTCTAGGATAAGTGTAAGGTCTAGTGAAGTTATAGGTATGGTTCTAGGATAAGTGTAAGGTCTAGTGAAGTTATAGGTATGGTTCTAGGATAATTGTAAGGTCTAGTGAAGTTATAGGTATGGTTCTAGGATAAGTGTAAGGTCTAGTGAAGTTATAGGTATGGTTCTAGGATAAGTGTAAGGTCTAGTGAAGTTATAGGTATGGTTCTAGGATAAGTGTAGGTCTAGTGAAGTTATAGGTATGGTTCTAGGATAAGTGTAAGGTCTAGTGAAAGTTATAGGTATGGTTTCTAGGATAAGTGTAAGGTCTAGTGAAGTTATAGGTATGGTTCTAGGATAAGTGTAAGGTCTAGTGAAGTTATAGGTATGGTTCTAGGATAAGTGTAAGGTCTAGTGAAGTTATAGGTATGGTTCTAGGATAAGTGTAAGGTCTAGTGAAGTTATAGGTATGGTTCTAGGATAAGTGTAAGGTCTAGTGAAGTTATAGGTATGGTTCTAGGATAAGTGTAAGGTCTAGTGAAGTTATAGGTATGGTTCTAGGATAAGTGTAAGGTCTAGTGAAGTTATAGGTATGGTTCTAGGATAAGTGTAAGGTCTAGTGAAGTTATAGTTATGGTTCTAGGATAAGTGTAAGGTCTAGTGAAGTTATAGGTATGGTTCTAGGATAAGTGTAAGGTCTAGTGAAGTTATAGGTATGGTTCTAGGATAAGTGTAAGGTCTAGTGAAGTTATAGGTATGGTTCTAGGATAAGTGTAAGGTCTAGTGAAGTTATAGGTATGGTTCTAGGATAAGTGTAAGGTCTAGTGAAGTTATAGGTATGGTTCTAGGATAAGTGTAAGGTCTAGTGAAGTTATAGGTATGGTTCTAGGATAAGTGTAAGGTCTAGTGAAGTTATAGGTATGGTTCTAGGATAAGTGTAAGGTCTAGTGAAGTTATAGGTATGGTTCTAGGATAAGTGTAAGGTCTAGTGAAGTTATAGGTATGGTTCTAGGATAAGTGTAAGGTCTAGTGAAGTTATAGGTATGGTTCTAGGATAAGTGTAAGGTCTAGTGAAGTTATAGGTATGGTTCTAGGATAAGTGTAAGGTCTAGTGAAGTTATAGGTATGGTTCTAGGATAAGTGTAAGGTCTAGTGAAGTTATAGGTATGGTTCTAGGATAAGTGTAAGGTCTAGTGAAGTTATAGGTATGGTTCTAGGATAAGTGTAAGGTCTAGTGAAGTTATAGGTATGGTTCTAGGATAAGTGTAAGGTCTAGTGAAGTTATAGGTATGGTTCTAGGATAAGTGTAAGGTCTAGTGAAGTTATAGGTATGGTTCTAGGATAAGTGTAAGGTCTAGTGAAGTTATAGGTATGGTTCTAGGATAAGTGTAAGGTCTAGTGAAGTTATAGGTATGGTTCTAGGATAAGTGTAAGGTCTAGTGAAGTTATAGGTATGGTTCTAGGATAAGTGTAAGGTCTAGTGAAGTTATAGGTATGGTTCTAGGATAAGTGTAAGGTCTAGTGAAGTTATAGGTATGGTTCTAGGATAAGTGTAAGGTCTAGTGAAGTTATAGGTATGGTTCTAGGATAAGTGTAAGGTCTAGTGAAGTTATAGGTATGGTTCTAGGATAAGTGTAAGGTCTAGTGAAGTTATAGGTATGGTTCTAGGATAAGTGTAAGGTCTAGTGAAGTTATAGGTATGGTTCTAGGATAAGTGTAAGGTCTAGTGAAGTTATAGGTATGGTTCTAGGATAAGTGTAAGGTCTAGTGAAGTTATAGGTATGGTTCTAGGATAAGTGTAAGGTCTAGTGAAGTTATAGGTATGGTTCTAGGATAAGTGTAAGGTCTAGTGAAGTTATAGGTATGGTTCTAGGATAAGTGTATGGTCTAGTGAAGTTATAGGTATGGTTCTAGGATAAGTGTAAGGTCTAGTGAAGTTATAGGTATGGTTCTAGGATAAGTGTAAGGTCTAGTGAAGTTATAGGTATGGTTCTAGGATAAGTGTAAGGTCTAGTGAAGTTATAGGTAGGTTCTAGGATAAGTGTAAGGTCTAGTGAAGTTATAGGTATGGTTCTAGGATAAGTGTAAGGTCTAGTGAAGTTATAGGTATGGTTCTAGGATAAGTGTAAGGTCTAGTGAAGTTATAGGTATGGTTCTAGGATAAGTGTAAGGTCTAGTGAAGTTATAGGTATGGTTCTAGGATAAGTGTAAGGTCTAGTGAAGTTATAGGTATGGTTCTAGGATAAGTGTAAGGTCTAGTGAAGTTATAGGTATGGTTCTAGGATAAGTGTAAGGTCTAGTGAAGTTATAGGTATGGTTCTAGGATAAGTGTAAGGTCTAGTGAAGTTATAGGTATGGTTCTAGGATAAGTGTAAGGTCTAGTGAAGTTATAGGTATGGTTCTAGGATAAGTGTAAGGTCTAGTGAAGTATAGGTATGGTTCTAGGATAAGTGTAAGGTCTAGTGAAGTTATAGGTATGGTTCTAGGATAAGTGTAAGGTCTAGTGAAGTTTATAGGTATGGTTCTAGGATAAGTGTAAGGTCTAGTGAAGTTATAGGTATGGTTCTAGGATAAGTGTAAGGTCTAGTGAAAGTTATAGGTATGGTTTCTAGGATAAGTGTAAGGTCTAGTGAAGTTATAGGTATGGTTCTAGGATAAGTGTAAGGTCTAGTGAAGTTATAGGTATGGTTCTAGGATAAGTGTAAGGTCTAGTGAAGTTATAGGTATGGTTCTAGGATAAGTGTAAGGTCTAGTGAAGTTATAGGTATGGTTCTAGGATAAGTGTAAGGTCTAGTGAAGTTATAGGTATGGTTCTAGGATAAGTGTAAGGTCTAGTGAAGTTATAGGTATGGTTCTAGGATAAGTGTAAGGTCTAGTGAAGTTATAGGTATGGTTCTAGGATAAGTGTAAGGTCTAGTGAAGTTATAGGTATGGTTCTAGGATAAGTGTAAGGTCTAGTGAAGTTATAGGTATGGTTCTAGGATAAGTGTAAGGTCTAGTGAAGTTATAGGTATGGTTCTAGGATAAGTGTAAGGTCTAGTGAAGTTATAGGTATGGTTCTAGGATAAGTGTAAGGTCTAGTGAAGTTATAGGTATGGTTCTAGGATAAGTGTAAGGTCTAGTGAAGTTATAGGTATGGTTCTAGGATAAGTGTAAGGTCTAGTGAAGTTATAGGTATGGTTCTAGGATAAGTGTAAGGTCTAGTGAAGTTATAGGTATGGTTCTAGGATAAGTGTAAGGTCTAGTGAAGTTATAGGTATGGTTCTAGGATAAGTGTAAGGTCTAGTGAAGTTATAGGTATGGTTCTAGGATAAGTGTAAGGTCTAGTGAAGTTATAGGTATGGTTCTAGGATAAGTGTAAGGTCTAGTGAAGTTATAGGTATGGTTCTAGGATAAGTGTAAGGTCTAGTGAAGTTATAGGTATGGTTCTAGGATAAGTGTAAGGTCTAGTGAAGTTATAGGTATGGTTCTAGGATAAAGTGTAAGGTCTAGTGAAGTTATAGGTGTATGGTTCTAGGATAAGTGTAAGGTCTAGTGAAGTTAGGTATGGTTCTAGGATAAGTGTAAGGTCTAGTGAAGTTATAGGTATGGTTCTAGGGTAAGTGTAAGGTCTAGTGAAGTTGTGTAACTCGGACTAGGGAAAAGAATAGGAACAAAACCCTTAAGGGGGTGACCTGCTTTTTGTTATTTCTGTCCTTTTCTCTCTTTCTCTGGCTTGTATCCATTCGACCCCATTCACCCAACTATTTTAAGACGTTTATCCCCATCTAGGTGTCGATTTCTTCCTGGCCAGCATTATATGAAGAAATCCGGCTTCGCCGGAGAAATTTTTCTATCGAAAAATTTACAAATTTAGCCTGCTGTCTAAAAAAAAAAAAATATATGCTGGCTCGCTACCGCTCACCAGTAAGAAATTGACACCTGGGTGGGGATAAACGTCTTAAAACAGTAGGCTGAATGGGGCCAAATGGATACAAGCCAGAGGAAGATAGAAAAGGACAGAACAAAAACAGGTCACCCCCCCTTAATATAATATCGTAGCCTACCTAATAATATCATATTTTTAGATGATAGCCTACGTGATTTCTGGATAAAGTTTAATAGATAAATTTTTGGGTCTTAACTTACATGATAATTAGAAAACAAAATCATTAAAGAAAACCAGATGGGCTACATAATATCATGAACAATTAATGTTATTGAGGAAAATTATAATGATTTTTACCCTGTGATTTATTACAGGCTAACCGAAGATGACAAACTAGCTGATCATTGATGAAAAATATAAGAAAAATAATTTGATAAACTGAGTATAATTGAAAAGAATATATACCGTATATATATACTTATGGAATATAGTCGTAGTTTATATAAATGCCTAATGTTGAAAAGTATATGTAATTGCTGATTGTTGACAAAATATATATATGTAACTGATGACTGGAGAACAAAATTATGATAAAGCCAAACAACCTTACAATGACTGGATAGGATTTAATGTGATAACTTAAAATAATGAAAAACAACCATAAAACGACTGGATAAGATTGAATATGACTTGTAATTAATGAAACCCAGCCTTTAAATGAGTGGATAAGATTGAATATGACTTGCAATTAATGAAACCCAGCCTTTAAATGAGTGGATAAGCTTTAATATGATAACTTATAATTAATGAAAAAAAACATAAAATGAGTGGATAAGATTTAATGACTTCAAATTAATGGAAAATAACCTTAAAATGCGTGGACAAGCTTTAACATGATAACTTACCTACATTTGCGTCGTTCCGGTAAGAGCAAATACAAATCAACTCGACGCAGACGGTATTCAGGTATATACGACTTTCTTACTTTCAACTGTACCTTGTTCCAAATATATAGGCCAAAGATCTTGAACATTAATCTCTGTAGCTCACAAACGACTGGAGTAATCGAGCTAGTATTTCTACCATTGGGGGAATAGGTGTGGACATTTTCAGCCCATTTGCTTTGGCCGTTTTTGAGTTATGAGGCTCGAGTTTTGTGGACTACCTATTTGGAACAAGGTATAGTCTTTTACCTAGGAAGAGTCTTGTGTGGTTATAGAATGTCAGATGTACAGTCGCGCTAATAAGTGATGTATCGGCACCAAGTATGTTTTGATCAATACTTGGTATCAGCAATATCTAAGCTTCATTTCTTCGTATCGAGTGAAATATACTAACATGTTCCTACACTTACCCACCCTCTTCAACATCTGACAGACATTCATACAACACAGATCAAGCCAAGCGTAATGACAGCTGGGACATGACTTATTAGCGCGACCGTACAGTCACGAGCATAAATGCTGCAACATCAACTCCTTCATGTATACTAAGTTGAATAAAATCGTTTGGCGGTAGCTAGAATGAAATAAAGACATAATTGCGAGTTTGAATAATAAGTTTAGCAATACCTTTGGAGACGAAGGGGCGAACATTATCTGGTTGGTGTCGCAGTATTTATGCTCGTGACTGTACTGTACAAGTTCTGTTCCTATCTGCGATGTTATGTGTGAAAGTAAAAATAGTATATCGAATTAAGAGATTTCCTTGTTATACTTCTTATACATCTGTTAAGTAAGATACTAGACTATAGATTCAATCGTACTATTTTACTATTTTTACTTCCATGAATAAAATCTCAGAGGAACGCAACTTGTGTAGGGAACTGTACCGTACATACTGTAGGTTGCTAAGATCCATTATTTTATTAGTATTCATCAACATTATTGAGCACATCATCCTTATTATTCATAATCATCATTGTTTATCATCATTACCGGGGTACCGATTTTAATATCATCTTAGCCATCATTATCGTCGTCATCATCATAAATATATTCATGAACATATTTTTAATTATCACCATCATCATTATCACCATCATAAGTTTGAGTTATTTTATTTTTGGATATAATTACAAACATACAACGTAGCATACTGTACTCGTAAATACACTATGTAGGCTAACTCTGCTGTAAGTAAATTTACCTTCGATCGTCTAAGTAGGGGGTTCCAAGCAGTAATTAAAAAGCTTGTCCATTAAAGGTATGAGCGTGTAGACAGGGTAGCCATTAGTGAGGCCGGCCCCTCCACAGGAAGGTCCCCGGTGTAGGGCCCAGGTTTTATATACAGTATATATATATATATATATATATATATATATATATATATATATATATATATATACACGTATATATATATATATATATATATATATATATTTTTTTTAATCCAACTTACTCCCTCTCGGGCATAGGCTGAGAGCCTGTACGTTCAACCGTTAAACACGGTGAAGCCCGTGAGGTCTTGTTCCAGTCTTGGGAGTGAGACACGTGAAGCACTTGGAGCTTGGTTGCCCACTCATGGCTCGAAGCAACCCCATCTCTGGAGCTGCTTCACCTATGTGCTTCACTGTCTCACACCAAGACTCGAACCCTCACTCTCAGAACGCCACCTATTGAGCAATTATCTCACTAGGCATTGCCCCCCCCCCCCCCCCCTGTAGCATATTTTGAATATGGGAATATTCATACAGTGCTATTTAATCAGTGAACAATGAGGGTATATTTTTGGCGTTTCGGTGGACTTTGTGGTAATGCACTGATACTAGGTACAGCACAATTTCCATCCAAATAATATCTTCCCAATGACATATCGGGATTCGAAACCGGGTCCATGTGGCTATACCCTGTTCCAAATAGGTAGGCCAGAAACCGTGAACCCTAACCTCTGTAACTCAAAATGGGCTAGATCAAATAGACTACATTGCCACACCTATTCCCAGGCTGACCCTTCCCAAATGGTAGAAATATTAACTCCATTACTCAAGTCGTTTGTGAGTTATAGAGGTTATTGTTCAAGTGTTTTGGCCTAGCTATTTGGAACAGGGTATAACTGTCTTTTCCGGATCATAAGTTACCGTACCGCTAGCATAAGTATATTTCGTTCATTCTAGGTTGGGCAGAAATCGTAACCCATAACCTCTCGTAACTCATAAAGGACTAGAGTAATTGAGCTAATATTTCTACCAAATAGGAAGACTTGGCTAGGGAATAGGTGTATAGATTGACAGCTCATTTGCTCTAGCCCGTTTTAGAGATTACGATTTCTGCCCAACCTAGAATGAACAGACTATAGCACCATACATATCAAACCAATATACTCTCTGAAACTGAATAGAACAATTGTTGTCGTATGTTTCGTTACCAAGTCAATCGATAATGGGCAATAGTTACTTGGGATGGGAAGATTCAAATTATGTTTTCTGGTCCGTAGATTTCCTCGAGTTGAAGCCTCTACAGTTGTTTTCTGTGGCAGTCCTTCCTTTCTTTTAACAAGCAGCGTAGTAAGGATCAATAGGTCTGTTGCTGTTGGTCGTCTTCCATTATATCATGAAGCCAGTGTTACACGAGCGCATTTTCCGGCAATTTTCGATGAGCTAGTTTTTTCTGGTATATATTTTGAGGCTCTTTTCACACTGGAATCGGAAACAATACTAAAGGTAGATTATGTTAGGTGGCTGATTTTTGATGGAACTTAAATTTTGAAAATGCCATACTACAATTGCCCGTAAAAATGTACTGAAAAAGCGCTCGTGTGACATCGCCTTATTCAGAGGGACGCCCTGAGGAATTCCCTGGGATGGAGTTAGAGTGTATTGTAATGTATGTGCTACCACGCAATGGGCCGGCGTAATTCCCATTTATTAACTTTCTGTTTATTGAATTACTTCACATGTAACCTCTCTTGTTCTAAGCTTGCTCTGAAGAATTGTCGCATGTAGAAATGTGTGTATGTCAAAAATATGTAGAGCTGTGTTGTTAGTTGCGTTCCTTCGTATTCGACGGAGCAATTTAGTTGTGGCTAAAGTCTCTGAAACAATGAGTGAGTCATAAGGAGGCTGGGTTTTGGGCAGGAACCTTTTGACGTTGGTGCGTGATCCGGCCTCATATTTAACCTTCATTAACTAAACGCTCTCCAGGCACAGCTTCCTAACTTACAGATTATGGTGGTGGTTGGTGGTAGTGTGCTGGTGGTGTAGGTAGTGGTGGTGGTGGTGTAAGTAGTTGTGGTGTGTGGTGCTGCTGGTGTAGTTTTGTGGTGGTGCTGTTGTAGTGATGTCAGTAGTTGTGGTGGCGGTAGTAGTAGGGGTGGTGGTGGTGTAAGTAGATTTAGTGATGTTAGTAGTTGTGGCAGTGGTGGTTGTAGTGGTTCTGATGGTAGTAGTGATGGTGGTGGTAGTAGTGGTAGTGATGGTAGTAGTGATGTTCCTTCGTGATCCACCCCCATATTTTGCCTTTTTTTAACTAAACGCTCCCCAGGCATAGATTCTTCTCTTCTTGATGGTGGTGGTGGTGGGTGGAAGTGGTGGGTATAATTGAGATAGGGGAGATTGTGTTGGTGCATTTAATTGTAGTGGTGCAGGTTGTTATGGTAGTGGTGGTGTGTAGTGATGGTGGTTTTGGTGGTGGTAGTGTTTGTGGTGGTGGTAGTTATGGTGGTGATGGTGGGGATAGTGGTTGTGATGGTGGTGGCAGTAGTTGTAGTTATGGTGGTGGTGGGGATAGTGGTAGTGATTGATGGTGTTGGTAGTTGTTGTGGTATTGGTGATGGGGATAGTGGTTGTGATGGTGGTTATTGTGGTAGTGATGGTGGTGGTGGTAGTTGTTGTGATGCCCATGGTGGTAGTTGTGGTAGTAGTAAATTGCGTTGCTGGTAGATATGGTGGTAGTTGTGGTATTAGTGAGCTTAATGAGGGATTATTCTTGTTTGGTCCCGGTTCTGACTCACATTTCGCACGGGAGCTGGTAAATATTGTAATTTACTAGACCACGAGGGGATTAACTCTGGGATATATTATTGGGCCACCGATTATAAACAGAAATCTATGACAGGGTTGGTATATAAATAGAATGATATATTAGAGTTTGTTTCTGTATTATGTAAATATAGTTACTGTAGTTCTAGAAAATGTTATGGATATTTTATTATTAGATGTAGCAAGGGATCATGAAAACACACAAGTGATTGGATGGGGATAATAGAGGAAATCAGAAAATGGTTATCATATACAGTAGGCCTATATATATATACAGTATATACTGTATATATATATACACCTGTACAAGTCTATTTTAAGTATATTAACATTCAACATTAATGCCAAGGATAACTTATTGTATAACTCTAATTTGTTTATGTTATAGATCTGTTTGGATGATCATTGTACCGGTAGTCGTTTATCAGCTTGTACAGAGAACCGCCCACACTTCAAGGAGAATGCACTTAATATAATGGCTTCTGTCTAACACATAAATCCACAGAGAAAAAAGGAGGGAGAGTGAGAGTGTGTGTACTGTGTGGGGGGGGGTGAATTTGTGTGTTGATGTAGGGGTGTGGATGTGGGTGGGTGGGTGTGGATGTGCGTGTTAATGTTTATATGTGTGTGTGGATGTGGGTGGGTGTGTGATGTGTGATGTGTGTGTGTGGATGTGTATATGTGCGGATGTGGGTGTGGGGGTAATTTAGGTGGGAGTGAGTGTGGGTTACTTATATACACAGACCACACAAGTTATTTGGTTCCAACGAGGTGGTTATGCCTTAAACACTATACCCTGTTCCAAATAGTTAGGCCAGAAATCGTGAACCCTGACCTCTATAACTCAACAAGGGCTAGAACAAATGGGCTATACATGTCCACACGTATTCCCTATTATTATATTTTTGTTAACCCTTTATAGGGCAAGTGACCAAATTTGATCATGCGAGGGATCAAGCAAATTTGGACCTATGAGCGCGCGTACTCCGCCCCACAAAGGGTTAATCAATTAACTGATTTTTTTTTTTTTTTTTTTGCCAGACAAGATATGGTTTTATATATTTTTGTTTTATGTATTGATTTTATAAACTAACTCCAATATAAATAAAGGCGGCGCCACACGAGCAGTTTAGAACGGCAGTATAGGAAGTATAGAAAGGCAGTCTGCCAGGTTAGCTTGAATACACTTTAGTTACTTTAGAAAGTTTGACCAACTATTAATTTTACTGTTACCAAATACTCAAAACACATAGTGATTTATCTCCCTATAACAGATACTACGGTGCCTTATCTCCCTAAGACAGACACTGCAATTTTTTTATTTTATTTTTTTCTATATTCAAACTATACTCCTTCTCGGGCATAGGCTGAGAGCCTGTACTATCATACACAAAAGTATCCTTACTAAAATGACACGCACCATTTAGACCCAATGGACGAAGTAATATGGAAAATATTGTTTGAGCGTAGGATGGGTTGGTAGCCCAGGGGGCGGATCCACAAAGCATTTAACGATTTCGACCTTGTTGGTATCTTTGCATTACTGACCTCGCCGAAGTGTATCAGGCTCATTTCGAGCGCAGTGGAACATTTTCTTCCTCCTGAAATATGAACCTGTATTGAGATTTGGCAGCAGTGCCAAGTGTTATTCCTTGCCATGAAGAAACGTTTCCGAACGAAATCTTAGCTTACCGACGTCGTAAAGTTTTGTGGCTCCGCCCCCTGGATTATAGGGCTAAGCGGTGCTCTAGATATAAGTGTATTATCAAATGGTGACACGTGATGCCTTTGTGAAAATAAATACGAGAATACCACTGATGGAATTATTCCTGATATTACGATGTTATAGCATTGATTGATACAATATGATAAGGAACAGATGTTTTGTGACATTTCAGACAGCCAGGCTTGCTAACTATACCGAAACTGCTCGAATCGTACCCCACTTTATGAAACAAAGCGTTCACGAGAGTAAGGATACTTTTTTGTATGATAGGTAAGTACAGTACATTCAACCGTTCTACATTGAACGGTGAAGCCCGTGAGGTCTCGTTCCAGTCTAGGGGGTGAGACATATGAAACACTTTTTAGCTGCAACCAGCCCCTGCCATCTTGCCTTCGCAGGATGCATGGGGCTTAGTTGCTCCCTCACGGCTCGAAGCAGCCCCATCTCTGAAGCTGCATCGCTCCAGTGCTTCACTGTTATGGCACTAAAGGTCTTAATATCGCCAAACTATTGGGGCGTACGTCTAAAATTATCAAAACTAATAGGGCTCAACAGGAGGGAGAAGGGAGTTCAGAAGAAAGAAAACTCCCCTTAACTTCTGGCATCTTTGAGTATCTGGGCCCAATATATGAAACAATGCTGAGGTTCATGCAGTAATTAAACACAGGCTATATATTATAAGTTTTATTTACTTCAACATATGTAAACATAGTATAAACTTATTTAGCATCTGTTACAACAAATATAATGAAAGTGAAGTATAGAGTATATTATTCACAATATCTTTTGAATTTATTTATGTTTTTCACTGAGAGTTATAACATTCGAAATGTGTATATACAATTTGCACTGTTTACATAATGTTCGATAGCTGCTTAGATCATTTTGGCTGAGTATGGAATTAAATCATGCTGCTAAAAATCCTCCATCAACAGGCAGGATATGACCGTTGACCATATCACTGCTATCCCCCAGGAGGTAGACAACAGCATTCACTACGTCCATCTCCTCGGCAAACCTTCCCTGGGGTATCCTGGCCAACATGGGGTCGGCCTTGGCAGGATCTGACCAGGCCATACGACCCATCTCTGTCAGAACCACGGTGGGCGCCACACTGTTCACACGGATTCCCTGGGGCGCCAGTTCTAGGGCCATCGTCTTCGTCATCATGTCCAAGGCGCCCTTGGTAGAACTGTAGAGTGTGTGGTCCTTCAGAGCTCTCTGGCCTGCCTGCGAAGACACATTCACCACGGCGCCCTTCAGCTTACGAGTCACCAGGTCCGCAGCCACCACCTGTGAGACGTTCATCACTGCCTTCACATTCACACTGAATAACTGATCGAAGTCTTCAGGTGTAGCGTCCAAGAAGGGAGCTACTAAAGAAACCCCGGCGTTATTCACCAGCAGATGAATGGGGACAATTTTCTTCACGGCTTCCCGAGTTTCCGTCCAGTTTGTCAGGTCTACACAAACGGTGGTGATCGCGGGATACTCGGCCTTCAGGGACTCAAGATGTGCAGGGGTTCTACTGAGAGCGAAGACCTCAGCGCCCATCTCCACCAGTCTGACCACCAAAGCCCGCCCGATGCCAGCCCCAGCCCCAGTGACCAAGGCACGACGACCACGGAACTCACCCATACCTCCTCACTACAACACCCACCCCTCAGTAACGATAACAGTCAATTCTTGTTAGTTTATTACCACCAAACTTTGACCACAAGCTCCATGTATTTGTCTGTATGTGGTGAGGTAACCGAGACTGAGGCATGAGGCAGCTGTTCATATGGAGAGTGTGGTTCAGGGTTACCAAATGAAAACGCATAATTCCGCTGGATCCGTTCACAAAAGTAGCTAGAATATATCAAAATAGTAAATATATGTAAACAATCGCTAGAATAGTGCAACAATATCTAGAATATGGCTCTACGATGTGTGAAATATCTAGAATATAGCTAGGAATGATGTTGCTAAACTGTACTGCCCTTAAATTGAAGTAAATACCTCTAGATCTAGCGGTAAAGTAAATAATTTGGCAACACTGGTGAAGCCGCATCTAGGGGGTTACTGGGAGGGAGTCTCCTCGTCTCCCTCCCTCCCCGTCTCATATCTGTGATACCCAGTGACAACATTTAAGGTTTTTATGTTTGCTAGTTAGAATATGGAAACTGCAATATATAAGATGCTTGGCATAAACATAAAATTATGATACTTGTTATAGACAACTCTGTAATGTTCAGACTATTCATGATATACAATTTACACCGTAAAACGTCTGTAAAATCGATTGCACGCTGCTTGAATGAGTTGCCAGATGAAAGATGTGTGACCTTGGCTGATATGGTGGTGGTAGTGTTGTTGCCATAATAATAATAATAATAATAGTTCTTACTGCGCATTATAATAATAATAATAATAGTTCTAGCGCATGCTAAGCTATTATAATAATAATAATAATTATAATAATAAGCCATTATAATAATAATAATAGTTCTAGCGCATGCTAAGCTAGCTAAGGATAGCTCAATAAGGCCGATTAGGCGTATTTCCATTGGGGTCCTGTACTACTACCCCATCCCTTTGCTCATGAGGGATGGTAACGACTCAGTGCTTGTGAAAAATCTTTAATGCGCCGAGCGTGGGCGCGAACCCGGGCCTTCTGGGTGGAAGTCCAAGACGCTAGTCACTACACCAAGCGAGCCGCTTGATACCCATGGATAACACTTGTTCTTAATCTATCATAACATTATTAGCATATATATAAGGGACATTGATGAGAGTACATTCCATAAATGCATCAACCTGTGTAAAACCGGTATCACACGAGAAATGTTATAGGCAACATTCGATGATCAACATTTTTCTGGCAACATTTCAGGAATATTGTGCACTGGTATCGGAAACTAGACTGATGGTAGATGAATTTAGGTGATCGAAATAGCCTACATTTAGACCTAATAAGCCTCCAGACCCGTGTTGAGGGTAAATGTTGACTATAAAAGCTCTCGTGTGATACTGGCTTTACTGTATGAATGTAAGAAGTGTATCATGCTGAACTGAAAAGGTTGATGCGAGTTCTGTTTTTATCATCGGTTACTGTATTGGCAATGTGATGTGGTACCTGAGGGAACATAACTTATAACTTCAAGGATATATATATATATATATAATTGAAGGTCAAGCTATACTGTACTGTACAGTCAAATTATGCTGCTATATTCTAATCAACTCAAGTTTATTATCTTATTAATATGTATATCTGTAGATTAGATAAGATGGTCTACAGGACACTGGCCCTTCAGAGATAACTTAGCGTACCGTACCAAAGATAATGCTTTAAGGGGGGATGGGCGTATTTATTTGTTAATTTATGTAAATGTTTACTATTTTGTTAGTTTCCTCCCTGGACCTCCATCAAGCTTAAACAAACACCCCCGAAGACCCTCCTTCAAGATAGATTTGTACATTTATCGATATATAAATGTCCCGGCCAAAGGCCGGTTCCTCTTAAATTACAGGCTCGCTAGCGCTTGTCAGGAAGAAATCGATACCTAAATGAAAAGTCATAATATTGACACAGAAATGAGGAGAAAGGTCTTACAATCGCCAAACTAATGGGCCGAACGTCTCAAAATTCCAAAACTAATATGCTAAACATGAGGGAGGAGGAGGTCCAGAAAAACCGGCCCATCAAAACAAACAAACAATGGTTAAATAATGTATGAAAGGGGTAATTAAAGTGTCCATAACAAAGTGTCCTCTTCTTGTTTTTCAAATTTTCACCTTCCTCTTTGTCTTCTACACTTCCTCTTTTTGTCTTCACCTTCCTCTTCTATTTCTTCGCTCTCTGCTACTCTTCCTCCTCTTTTTAATTTTTCTCTTCGTCTTTGCTACTTTCTCTTCTTCTGTTCTTCTTCTTCTTATCTTCCTCTATCGTTGCACAAAAATAAACTCTCTAACAATGATCTTGGCATGGCTACTACCTATATAATTATAAACCCGCCTCCTCCAAATTGTCCTTGCTATACCAGCGATAAATCATAGGAGGAGGGCTATAAGTCAGATTCTTTACAAGTCTTTCTACTTGTTGTTGTTGTTGTTGTTTTTTTCTTGTTCTTCTTCTTCTCACAAAGATAAACTATTCAACAATCTTTTTGGCCTGGCTACCCATATAAGCTATAAACCCGCCTCCTCCAAGTTTTCCCTGGTACAGTCGCGCTAATAAGTTATGTCTCTATCAATAATTGGGATCATCAATATACAATATAGGCTTCATTTCTTCATATAGAGTGAAATATACAAACATGTTCCTACACTTACCACCCTATCCATCATCTGACAGACATTAATACAGCACAGAGCGAGCCAAACGTAATGACAGGTGGGACGTGACTTATTAGCACGACCGTACACCCAAGCGATAAATCATAGAAGGGGGGTTATAGATCACATTCTTTACCAATATTTCTTCTTCTTCTCTTTCGTTGTACAATAATAAACTCTTCAACAATCATCTTGGCGTGGCCGCTACCCATTATATACCCGCCTCCTCTAAGTTGGTCCCTGATATACCACTGATAAATCATAGAAGGAGGGTTGTATATCAGATTATTTACAAGTCTTTCTTCTTGTTGTCCTCTTCCTCCTTATCTTATTCTTATTCTTCTCCTTCGTCTCACACGCGGTGGTCGAGTGTGAAGTTGTTTTACCTGGGTTCGATCCCAGCCAAGGCGGACATATAGTGGGTGTGGTTGTACTTCCTAGCAGGTTTCACATGATCGCACCCACTCGGGGGACACCTCGACGACGTATACAGATTATTAACACACACAACAAAGCCACTCCAACAGCTTCCTCTCTCTCCAACACCCCTTCGTCACTTTCTAAACTCTTGGGAAAATAGATACGATGCGCCGTTGTAAAGGTTTATCCCCCAATACCTTCACCAGCAAACACTTCAACAATGCTCTTGGCGTGGCTACTACCCATATATATAAACCCGCCTCCTCCAAGTTGGTCCCTGATATACCAAACATAAATCATAGAAAGGGTTGAAAGTCAGATTCTTTACAAGGCTCTCTCTCTCTCTCTCTCATGTAAGCATTGCAATACATGTGTTGCTACTATTTGTGTGGGGCTGGAAGAGTAATTCAGATGTAGAAGAATGTTTACTTTCATTAGGTGCAATGTTATGTTTTCTTTGAGTGCTAAATATTGTGGGGGATCATAATGGCATTTTATCTTAGTGTTATGCTGGGGTCACACATTCACGTATATGCTCCCGTATGCTCCCGTACGAAGGTTTATTGGTAGTTGGCAACCGAATACGTAAAACGTAAGGGCTTAGTACGCAAAACTTAAATGAAATTGTGTCTAGTCGTGGGGGTTGGTACGCATGGCGGGCGTAGCCACGCTGGTCTTGGAGGTGGTTGGTGCGGCCAAGGTCGCCCGGTATGTTTTGGATTTCGAATCGGATACGGGGCTCGTGCTCACGTATGTCAAAAGTCGGGAAAGCATACGTTTTACCTGGCTAGCTGCTACGTCTTACAGGTAAAACATAAGTTTCTCCCGCCAATCGTACAATGTTCACGTAAAACGGGAAAGTGAAAGTAAGTCCGGGCGCATCTGGCAGAACCGCCACACTGCGGGTTGGCGGGAAGACGCGGCACCGTTGTACGGTGGGGTCACGGGGGACAACGGGACCAGCGGGGGACACTCCGTCACACCTCTCACCACACCGGAGCAGCAACCAACAAGCCAACCCTGCCACCCTCTGCACCCTGCCGAAAACAAATCGTAGCAGCGAAACGACTGCACCTATGGCTTTCATATTTTTACCACATGTACCTTACCCTTTAGGCTACCCACCACAAAAATCCCTAATCCCTCCTCCCACCCACTCGTTGACTGTCGGTCCCGTCAGAAGGAAAAAAAAGGAAAATCTGTGGCGGCGAAACGACTGCACCAATCGGGTCCATATTTGTGTGACAAGTCCCTTACCCTTCTGCCTTCCCCCCACCACACCCCCAACCACCTCCAACCACCCACTTCCAGCGTATCCGTACGAAGATAAGGAAAAAAAGGAAAATCTGTGGGGGCGAAACTACCTCACCAATCGGTTCCATATTTGTGTGACAAGTCCCTTAGGCATAGAGTTAGGTTAAGGGGAGGTTTTTGGGTTATTCTGGACCCTCTTCTCCCTTATATTTAGCCCCAGTAGGTTTTTAGATAGTAAGACCTTTGCCCCATTTATTTGTCAATATTATCACCTTTCGTGCCATTTAGGTGTCGATTATTTAGTCTGGAGGAATCGGACCGGGACATTTTTCCACCCCCGTTAAACGTAGTCTCTGGCCTCCCCTCCCCCCCCATGGTTCGTGCATACAGACGATTAACGTTATATGGAGAAGGTTACGTAGCTTTACCTACCTACGTATACGTTTATGACACAGAGACAAAGAGAGAGAAAGATACAGTAATTGTCGTTTCTGATATCTATGTGTTATGGAAGAATCGGTTGGGTATACATATATATATAATCTTACTGTGTGTGTGTTGTTTATACGGCACTGCATATATTAACCCTTTGTGGATAAGCTATAAGGATTCAGCATCATGATTCTCAACCTCAACAAAATTATCATCAGTGCTCTAGGCTGAAGGGTAGTAGAGGTATTATTATGTACCCTTCTCTTATGTCAACACCAGCCACCTGTACCCTAATGTGTCTGTGTACTGTACTGTATAAATATATTATATATACAGTAGTGTAGTGTGTATATATAGTATAGTGTAGTGTGTATATATAGTATAGTGTAGTGTGTATATATAGTATATATATAATTATATAGTGTAGTGTGTGTGTGCTCTGGTAACTGTAATCACTACCCTACTGTACACCCTACTACCTAGCTCATGACCTACTGCTTTCTTATTGATTGTACTCTCTCTCTCTCTCTCTCTCTCTCTCTCTCTCTCTCTCTCTCTCTCTCTCTCTCTCTCTCTCTCCTTGGCCCTCTTCTATTTATCATATATGTCAATGACATCGATATTGTCTGTTGAGTGTGATCTCCAAGTTTGCAGTTGTAAGTAAGTAATTTAAGTAAGTAAGTAATTTGCAGTTGCAATTTAAGTATAGAAATAAGGAAATAGTCTCTCTCTCTCTCTCTCTCTCTCTCTCACTATGGTATTCTTTATAGTCTCACGTCATATGTTGAGGCACTTATCCAAGCACGCACACACAATTATACATACGCACATTCACAAACTCACACATGGGTACTCAAGCGCGTTCACTGATACCCACATACACATACCAACACGTAAGCAATAATACAGAGAGAGAGAGAAAGAGAGAGAGTGTGAGTGTGAGAATGAGAGAGAGAGTGTGTGAGTGTGAGAGAGAGAGAGTGAGTGGGAGAGAGAGTGTGAGTGAGTGAGAGAGGGGTGAGAGTCTGTGAGTGAGTGAGAAAGAGAGGGTACTCACTCAAACTCACACTTGATACACTCATTATACTGTATATACAAAAAACTCAGTGTGTACCGGACAGCGCTACACAAGGGTACATTCGCTCATTATACCTACATGTATGGATATGGCTGATCCATTATGAAAAGTGGATGAATTAGGTGGAAGGGAGACACAGGAAAGAGCTTGAATTCTTTATTTCTCTTACGTTTCGGGCTACACAGAACCCATCTGTAGACAGTCTCTCTGAAGATGGGTTCTGCGTAGCCCGAAACGTAAGAGAAATAAAGAATTCAAGCTCTATTCTGTTTCTCCCTTCCACCTAATTCATTTATGGATATATGGTAGCTAAATGGATTAATTGAGATAGTATGTAGCCTTTAAATATCTGGACGTCCTGCCTAAGCTGAATATAATCATTTATTAGTTGCCAGAATATAATGAAAAGGACGTCACCGGTACTGAATGCGTTAAAGACGGATGATTAACTTTTGGTAAATTTATTTATGTATTTATTATTTTTTATAGTTTCCTCCCTAGACCTCCATCAAACTTTAAAAAAAAACATCCATTACATCCCCCTTCTAGATTAATTTGGGTAGAAAAATGTACCGTAGTTTTCAGATTTAAAGGCCGAAGGCCTTGAAATCTGAAAACTAATGGGGCTAAACATGAGAGAGAAGGGGGTCTAGAAAAGTGACTATCTCCCCTTAACTTCCCTCACAGCAAAGGTGGGAAGAACTTTTGCCTTTGACTCCAGACAATATAGATAATTAATCCTCCATTACAAACCCCAATGTACTTGAATAAATTACTGAAAGCATATGATCACACCCAGAACATAAGCATCTAAACCATGACACCACCAACAGTTAGTGTAGCCTAATACCAGTGGCTGCCGACTCTCCCTTTAAACCCCTTCAGCAGCATGACGTCTGTTTACCTATCATTATGGCTAAATTTAGACTATTATAGGCATTTTCAGAAGCACCTGTGTTATTCAGAGGGTTTATTGTAATCGTATTGATCCATTTCAGTCATAGGGGTAGATTGTAAACTAAAGAAAGTCGTCTAATGGTAAACAGAATATGATGAAAATTACGTAATGGTGGTGAAGGGGTAAATAATTTGTGTGGTGTACAATTGCAGATGCCGCTAGAACACTATTTTTTCAACTGATGGTAAATTGCTATCGCGCCATCCTTATTACTCGGATATTACCAAAATTTTGTAGCGAAGTATGTTGCTAATTATGAAAACTTGGCAATAATATGACGTAGAGACATAACGGTATAATGTGTTTTTTTTCCAGAGTCGATAAATTAGAAGCTAAAGATTTAATTTACCGTCAGCGGGGGAAAAAACAAACCAAAGAGACACACTGGAAGTTGTAGTTTGTGGTGAACACGCAGCCGGGCGACATTACGGCCACAGAACATGCAAACAAGTCAAGATGACCTATGGCCATACAGTTCTAACACATTTATCACAATGACGTCCTTTGTATTATATTATGAGTAATGCTAAATTATTTTAGTCAACATGGGAGGACCTCTGTAGAAACCACAGTAGACCAAGACAGAGGGTGGGATGAGGCCTTGCCATAGCCTTACGGTCTGATCTTGAATACAAACAAAAATAACCAGAGAGGCAGCTCTGAACAGGGTTGCCTGGAGCGCCACCATTAGGACATGAGACCGGAATCGCACTTCGTGTGGAGCACTCGGTCTTAACATTATGTATGTAGGCCCATGTATGTATGTACAGTATATGAAATATACCATTATGTTCATCATAGGATTCTTCTCAACTTACGATACCATAACTAGAGTAAAGTTAGGAAGTTAATATTGTTATGTTGTGGAGGAGTGGGAATGTTTGTATGTTGTGGAGGAGTGGGAATGTTTGTATGTTGTGGAGGAGTGGGAATGTTTGTATGTTGTGGAGGAGTGGGAATGTTTGTTATGTTGTGGAGGAGTGGGAATGTTTGTTATGTTGTGGAGGAGTGGGAATGTTTGTATGTTGTGGAGGAGTGGGAATGTTTGTATGGATGATTTTTGGAGGTTAGACTGGAAGGGTATTTGGGATTGCTATACTAGACGAAGGTAAAGTTATAAATATGCTCAACTTCTTTGCGTAGGTTCTACTTGTACATAATATTTACACTAGACTGCAAACATAATTATTTTTAGGTAACAATGGTAGAATATTTGTTGTAATGTGACCAATGTACTGTAATCCCCGGTAGAATGCAGTCAAGCTTATGATGACCTTTTTGTACACATTCTTTGAAGTCCAGGATAAACGAAACTCTACGATAATACATTCTGTGTACGTTTGCGTGTGTACTGTGCATCTGTGTGCGTTTATGTGTGTATTATGTGGCATACTTTATGGGGATTGTTAATAGGAAAACAATATAAATAATTAGCGAATATACCGTACATACTGTATGTAATTGGCATCTTAGTAAGCTAAATAGTATTTTAGTTAACCCATTCAGTACTAGGGACGTCCCTTTTATCATATTCTGGCAACTATTAGACAATTCTATTCAGCTTAGAAAGGATCTCTAGCAATAATAAGGCTTCAATATATCTCAACCTACCTTTTTAACTACCACAGATACCTCCTAAGTTGCATAATATCGTCTTAATGCAGCTAGAATACAATATAACACACGTCCCTCGTACTGAAAGGGTTAAAAACAACAACATATTTTGTTTGTATATATCAGACTATTAACCCTTTGAAGATTATGACGCATTATCATAGGTTATCCTGGCTCTCATTAAACGATTTTATACATTTATTATGTTTTTAGGAATGATCTGTGGGAATTATAAGTGTAAAGACTATCACAATTGTCCACTTGCGAGTTTCAGGCTATAAGGAAGTTGAAGCGGTAGCCATCGATATTAAGTAGAAAAAATCAGCTAAAATAAGGTTGTATCACATTTATATATGCTAAAAATCAAATTAGGCATACTTTCTAGCCATCAGAAACCTACATTATTATTGCATTTCTGCTTGATGTCCATGCTTACAACCCCAACTTCCTCATAGCCTGAAACTTGCAAGTGGTCAATTAACCCTCTGACTTCCATATACCCTTCCTAATCTGAATAAAATCGTCCTAGCCAGAAAATAGAAAAGATATGCGTGATCAGATCTTGATAGGGTCTTTTTGAGCTACAGAGGTTAGGGTTCACGATTTCTGGACTGCCTTTTTGGAACAGTATATAGCGCACATCAGCTAAATATAGAGTTCGGTCAATCGCTCAATCAATAACTACAATCTCTTTAAGGGGGGATGGGCCGGTTTTCTGGACCACTTTCTCCCTCATGTTTAGCCCCATTAGTTTTCAGATGTTAAGATGTTTGCCCCATTAGTTAATAGATTTTAAGATCTTTCGCCCCATTTCTTCGTCAATATTTAGACCTTTCGTGCTATTTAGGTGTCGATGTATGCCCTGGCGAACGATAGTGAGCCTGTAATGTTGGAAGAATCGGCCTTCGGCCGGGGCATTTTTCTACCGAAAAATTTACAAATTAATCTAGAAGTGGGATCTAATGGATGTTTTGTTAAATTTGATGGAGGTCTAGGGAGGAAACTAGAAACATAATGAATACATGCAAAAATCGCCCAAAAGGTGAACCATCCCCCCTTAAGCCGGTATCACACGAGAGCTTTTGTAGCCAACATTCGATGATCAATATTTTTTCTGGCAACTTTTCTGGAATATTTTGCTCTGATATCGGAAACTAGACTGATGGTAGATGAACTTAGGTGCCGGCAACCGAAATATTGTAAATGTTGACCTCATAAGCTGCCAGACCAGTGTTGAGGATAAATGTTGAGGGAAAAAGCGCTCGTGTGATACCGGCTTTACTGTCATGTGGGTCAATCAAACAAACAGTGTGTGGGTATTGATGTATTCAACTGGGCAGGGTGGGCAGGGTGGCTATCCTCTAGAGTAGACCAATCAATTAACCCCTTCTGTACCGGTGTACTTTTCATTCTGTTCTAGCAACTATTAGACGATTTTGTACAGCTTATGAAGGACGTCTACTCATTCAAAGGCTTCAGACTATCTCAATTAATCCTTTTAGCTACCATATATCCTTTCTAAGCTTCATAAAATCGTCTAAATGTAGCTATAATAGAATATAAAAGACGTCGCCGGTACAGAAGGGGTTAATCGAGTATCAATAGTGGTTCATGGAGTCTGGACCACGGACTGGCATACAATTTCATATCCGTTGTTTTTAGTCATTCTTTTAAATGATGCAAACTTAACCCTTTGAGTACCAGCGTCGTGTGTCATATTTTTGTATGTAGCTAGATTTATGCAGCTTAAGAAGGATCTGTGGGAGTTAAAAGGGTTGGTTGAGATAGTTTGAAACCTTATTATTGCTAGAGGTCCTTCCTAAGCTGAATAAAATCGTCTAATCATTGCCAGAATAAAAATCAACGGGACGTCGCCAGTACTGAACGGGTTACATGTATGCTCCATAGTGTTCATTATGTCCCTGGAAGAGATGATATGGCTAAAGCAATACCACAAATTAACAGAAACACTTATAATCCTTGTATGAATATTATCGCTGTCTCTGTTACTCTGTTCCGTTTTCAGAGAAGGTAATCATGTTAACATTTGCCTTTCAGAGGAGCTGTATTTCATATCTAGTCATTTTTTACTCCGTGAATAACTGTATGCTATTAATTTTCATGGTAACAATTGTTCACATAATTCAATTAATGCCTTCAGTAAGATTACGTCATTTTTATTTTATTCTGGCAACATTTGACGATTTTATCATTTACGCAGTTTAAGAAAGACCTGAGAAACAAGGTCAAATCTATCTCAAAGAATATTTTAAACTTCATCAAATCAATTCAACAAATCATACCTATGCTGAAAATAGTCTAATTATAACCAGATTTAAAATAATAATTGGTGTCATCGTACTGAAGGATTTATTCGATCAAATCAATCAATCACTCGTGAACTAACAATACATATTTCATCTTACAGAGGAGCCGCCTTCGGGAGAGATCGTGGCTCCTTCCTCGCGTCCGGGCACCCAGGAGTCGGGCCCCTCACTGTGGCTGCAGGGGGAGGAGGGTGGTGGTGGTGGCGGCAGCGGCAGGAGGTCCCCGGGGTTGCTCAGGATAGACACACACAAGAGGAGCTTTGATGACGCCCTTGATACCTTTCGTTCTGTCGGTCCGGAGGTGAGCAAAGAGTAGTATGGCTTTTTACAACCTAAAAGTTTACCCAGGATAAGGTTATAGGTGGAGAACAGTAGGGGAAGTGTATTGAATCAGGTTGTGAGTGGATGGTCAAGCTTACTGAGTTTGTAGGATAAGGTAGTATGTAGGGTGAGCCTTTGCATTAGTTGCTGGGGGAGGAGGGTGGTGGCGGCGGCAGGAGGTCTCCCAAGCTGCTTAGGATAGACAAACACAAGAGGTGCTTTGACGACTCCCTTCATACCTTTCGTTCTGTTGATCTAGAGGTGATCAAGGGCAAGGTTGTCTATGATTTAACTTGGTATCATGGTTGTTGTTGTTGTCGTTCCCTAAGCTGCCTGACCAAACAGCCCCGAGTCCCTAAGGAAGGCCATGGCTATGGTCGGGCTTTTCCACAGGGCTCTCAAGGAGTGTAGATTATGTTGTTAGCGTAAGTGATTGTGTGAAATGCAGTCTTCTATGATGTGTTTAATGGTATGGGGGGCTGTGTTACATCCCGGGCAGGTGTCGTCGACGGTGTCATCCAGTCTCTTCTGATAGCTCAGAGGAGCTGGATGGTGCCCACATCTCAGCCTGGTATCATGATTTGAGGTGATACCTTATGCCACCCATTCAGTTCGGCCAGAGGTGATCGAGGAAAGGGTTGTGTATGATTTAATTTTGGTGTTATTGTCTTTGATGATGCCCTCGACATCTTTAGTTCAGTTGGTTTGGAGCTGAGGGCAGGGCTACGTAGGATCTTGGTAGTATATTTTTTTATGATGATCTTTACCATCATCTGTTTAATAGATCCAGAGATGAGGGCATGGTTGTTGTTGTTCCCCAAGCTGCCTGGCCGAACAGCCCCAAGGACCCGAGCACGGCCAAGGCCATAACCGAGCGCCCCCACAGAACCCTCCCTGCCGACCACAATAAAGCCTGGGTGACCGAAGCCACTCCATGGCGGGGAGCTGAGGAGGGTGCGGAAATGCCTGGGAAACCAAAGCACCACCCAGGGCCCTATGCCTCTCAGCAATTATGAAGAGAAAGTTGAGGGGCAAGGGAAAAATGTGACGCTTTGGCTTCCAATCTTGGTAGATTGGGAGGTCAATCCAAGGAAGAGACGCCGTCACTCGAGATCTAGAAAATATATAAGTAAAAGGAACAGTCAGAGTAAGCTATGGGTATGGCAGAGATTGCTCAGTTCTCACTCTGATAGACCAGCCCATCACCACATGACTAGAACCCAATCCTCTCAGCGTCAGCTAGGAAAGGCCCTAGAAAGCCGCCTTTGGCAGGGGGATAGCTCCCCTATTTCAACCCCTTTCGGGATTGGGCACCCGCCAATGGTTATGTAGGTTATTGTAGGGTGTTGGTAGTATGGTCTTTGATGATTCCTTCAATATCTTCCGTTCATTTGGCCTATTAGTGAGGGCAGGGTAATCTAGGATCTTAGCAGTATGGTCTTTTATGAGGACCTCGATACCTTCCATTCAGTTAGTCTGGAGGTGAGGAAGTTATGTAGGTTTAGCCTTGACATATGACCTTCTTAGGCTTCTCATAATCGACTTATCTACTCTGGATGATGTAATAAAGCTAGTGAGTGTGCAGAATTACTGTGGTATGTTTGTAGCGTGAGGCTCTGAGGTATGGTGTCAAATAGGGATCTTAAGCGTGTGGTGGGGTTGTGAGTGTTCAATGTGATTGTGATTGTGTGATGGTGTTGCGAGTGTGTAAGGTGAGGTTCTGAGTGTGAGATGAGGTTGTTTGTGTTGAATGTGGTTGTAATGGTGTGATAGGGTTGTAAGTTAAGATTCTGAGTGAGGTGGGTTTTGAGTGTTGAATGTGGTTGTGAGTGTGTAGTGAATTGTGGTCAGTAAAGAGGCAGAAAATATAAGCTTGACCCTACCAATATGCATATGGAGAGATTCTTGCATGTGCAGTGCTTCCATGAAGACAGATTTGCAATTGAATAGTTGAGCCTTGAAAGGGCATTTGGGTGTTGTTATTCGGTGTTGAGGTTCGTAAGCAAAGGTTGGTTATGTGACAAAGATGGATCCATGTAACTATTGTCTCTTTTATTTCAGCTGACGGTAGATAGCCATATTTCCATCTTATTTACCTACCTATTATAAACAAAATTACAGTGAAATATGATGTTAATTATGAAAACATGGCATTAATATAATGCAGGCACTTTGCATTTATTTTAATTATCCATAATTTATAAAATAATGGCTTATAAGGAGCCAAGCT
>JBAKBP010023116.1:0-37506 GCA_037953745.1 Lithodes maja
CTTTGGGTCTTGGTGGTAAATTTATCGTCTGAGGGTAACCAGAATATTATGAAAATGACGTCATGTTGCTGAAGGGGTTAATAATCCCGGGTGAGGTACTGGAGGGGGAGAGATCAGATAGCTCTATCTTTCAACACCATTTTGAGGGGAATTTAGATCCAGACGCCAAACTATGAAAAGAACGACTAGCTTTTTCTGTGACGCTGTTTTAGGTGCGTTAGTTTATCGTGTAGAATTTAGAGCCAATATATCATGTATATCTAAACTTTATATCAAACTTTATATATTGCAAACTATATACTCAACATTTACATCAATAGGCCTTCTGCAGATTTCCATTATTCTTATGTTCTTTTATCAAACGTGTGTGCTATATATATATATATATAGCTATACTATATATCTATATATATCTATATGAAACTATATAGCAAACTATAAATCCTGTACCAGTAATACCTAATGCTTATTATTGGGTATGGACATAATTGAGTGTGGCGAGAGGCTAATGACACCAGTGGTACCAATATGGCGGAGGTTGGCCGATCTCTGTTATACTATAATGTAGGGCCTCTCAGCCAATGTGGTTGCAGTAATGGTGGTGCGGGTTCCCTCGCTTGATCACCAAAAATACGCCATTCTTTGTCGTTCGGTCGTGTTGTACTGTATTATATAAAGGTAGTATTGTTTTGACCAGGTGTGTTGTGTTGTTGCGACTGTTCTGTGTTATATATAGAGCTAGGTATTGTTTTGACCAGGTGTGTTGTGTTGTGGCGACTGTTCTGTGTTATTATATAGAGCTAGGTATCTGTTTTGACCAGGTGTGTTGTGTTGTGGCGACTGTTCTGTGTTATATATAGACCTAGGTATTGTTTTGACCAGGTGTGTTGTGTTGTTGCGACTGTTCTGTGTTATATATAGAGCTAGGTATTGTGTTTGACCAGGTGTGTTGTGTTGTTGCGACTGTTCTGTGTTATATATAGACCTAGGTATTGTTTTGACCAGGTGTGTTGTGTCTGTTGCGACTGTTCTGTGTTATATATAGACCTAGGTATTGTTTTGACCAGGGTGTGTTGTGTTGTTGCGACTGTTCTGTGTTATATATAGACCTAGGTATTGTTTTGACCAGGTGTGTTGTGTTGTTGCGACTGTTCTGTGTTATATATAGACCTAGGTATTGTTTTGACCAGGTGTGTTGTGTTGTTGCGACTGTTCTGTGTTATATATAGACCTAGGTATTGTTTTTGACCAGGTGTGTTGTGTTGTTGCGACTGTTCTGTGTTATATATAGAACCTAGGTATTGAGTTTTGACCAGGTGTGTTGTGTTGTTGCGACTGTTCTGTGTTATATATAGACCTAGGTATTGTTTTGACCAGGTGTGTTGTGTTGTTGCGACTGTTCTGTGTTATATATAGAGCTAGGTATTGTTTTGACCAGGTGTGTTGTGTTGTTGCGACTGTTCTGTGTTATATATAGACCTAGGTATTGTTTTGACCAGGTGTGTTGTGTTGTTGCGACTGTTCTGTGTTTATATATAGAGCTAGGTATTGTTTTGACCAGCGTGTGTTGTGTTGTTGCGACTGTTCTGTGTTATATATAGAGATAGGTATTGTTTTGACCAGGTGTGTTGTGTTGTTGCGACTGTTCTGTATTATATATAGACCTAGGTATTGTTTTTAAATGTCTTATGTATTATATACCTTGTGTTTTGAATTGCCAGCATATATTGTTAGTGTTACGTTCTCTGTCGTATGGAATAATGTCATACCTGTTTTATGTCGTTTTGCATGACTCTTTTATATTGTATTTATATATCAATATATATGTATTATTTATTTATAGTATTTATTTGTTTATTTATAATATATATAATATATATAATATATATAATATAGTACTATATATATATAATATATATATATATATATATATAGTATATATATATATATATACCGGTATATACTGTAAGTATATATATATTTTTTTTTTTTTGCGGTGGTGATTTTGTCTATACCGTATTTCTGATTGGATGTTGAATTATGAACGAATAAATAATGCGCTAGAAACGAGGACAACTGAAAAGAAATGGACACTAAAAAAAACCTAGGATAGCGTGATCGAATAAAGTGGCTAGAGGAGAGAAGCGAAAAAGTTGAAGGCCGATGAGAGAGAGAGACGAGAGAGAGAGAGAGAGAAGAGAGTAGAGAGAGAGAGAGAGAGAGAGAGAGAGATTATAAAAGACAAATAGGAAGAAGAATGAGAAGACGACGGAAACCAAAACAAGCAGAGAGTATGAAATTCATAGAGGATACAGCAATCCCAAATAAAAGAAACTGGAAGAAATGGCAAAAACCGCAGAGAGACGAGAGAGAGAGAGACGAGAAAGAGACAGAGAGCGAGAGAGAGAGAGAGAGAGAGAGAGAAAGAAAGAAAAACAGAGAGAGAGAGAGAGAGAGAGAGAGAGAGAGAGAGAGAGAGAGAAACCTGACGAAGACGAATAGGTGAATCAGGAGGTAAGCGAAAGTGCGCGGGTTTCCATATAATGAATATTTCGGGAAGAATCTGCATACATCGGCGCGGACACCCCCGAGTAATAAGGCGGTGTCACACGAGCTATTTTCCGGCAATTTTTACGGACAATTGTAGTCTGGAATTTTCGGATTTTACAGTATATCACAAATCAGCCACCTAGCATAATCTATAATAATATAATAATAATAATAATAATAATAATATTTATTCAGTTAGCAATTTACAGAGTTGGTACCACATAGTATGTTACAAATATGACATGTACCAGCCTTGCATAATTCCAACTAAGGATAGCCCAATAAGGCCGTTAGGCGCATTTCCATTGGGGTCCTTGTGGGATTAGGTTAGCTGGGGAAATGGGGAGGATAAAGAAATAGATACTTTAGAGAAAGTATTTCTAGGGGGTTATTTCAAGATACCTTACATCCTATAGTAAATATCAGTAATCCGTAATCAGTAATCATTTCAGTTTGGTTTGTCTATCTCTTATGTCGTATTTAGTAGTAGACATAAGCTTGGTGCTCCCTTCTCGCAGCTGTCCGGTTCAGGTGTTCCTTCAGGCTACGTCTGAAGGAATACAGTGTTCTCTTTTCACGGACTGACTGGGGTAGGTCGTTCCAGTCTTTGATGGCAGTGAAGAAGAATGTTTGCTTACCCTTCAGTCTAACTCTATACTCTGTTTCTTTTCAACTGACGGTAAATTGCAAAGTTCCCATCAAGATTTATCATTTATTTTGAAGATTTTGGAGTGAAATATGGTGCTAATTATGTATAAACTTGGTCTTAATATGATGCAGAGACATAATAGTTTCACATTTTTCTATTCAGTATCGAGAAATTAGCTGCTAAGGGATTCAATTTATCGTCAGCTGAAAAGAAACAGAGTATAGTTTAAGGGGGGGTATTTAGTTTGTTCCCTAGACCTCCATCAAGCTTAAAATTACATCCCCTTGAGTCCCTTTCAAGATAAATTTGTAAATTTTTCGGTAGAAAAATTTCCCGGCCGAAGGCCGGTTCCTCTTAAATTACAGGCTCGCTATCGCTCGCCGGGATAAAGTCGACACCTGAATTGCACGAAAGGTCTTAATATGGGGTAAAAGTTCTTAAAATCGCTAAACTAATGGGGAAAACGTTTTATAATATCAAAAGCAATGGGGCTAAACATGAGGGAGAAAGGGGTCAAGAAAAAAATCCCTCAAGTGGAGATCTCCCCTTAAGATTCCAAGGTGAAAGAGCCTCAAAATAGTGCGAGAAAAAACAAACTTGCTCATCGATATTAGCCTGAAAAATGGCTCGTGTGACACTTGCTTAACCTGGTGTTACACGAGCCCATGTTCCGGCAATATGTTATAGCAATTAATGTCCGACAACTTCATGTTTTAAGTTTAATCACACTTGAGGCACTTACTATGATCTGCCTTCAGTCTAGTTTCAGATGCCAGTGCAGTGTGGTGGAGTGGTCTTGCCACTGGCCTGGTAATCCAAAGGTCCCGGGTTCAAATCCCGATGTATCAATGGGAAGATATTATTGGGATGGAATTTGTGCTGTACCTAGTATCAGTGCATTACCACAAAGCCCACCGAAACGTCAATAAAATACCCTCATTGTTCCCTGATTAAATAGCACTGTATGAATATTCCCATATTCAAAATATGCTATAGGGGTGCAATGCCTGGTGAGTTATCTGCTCAACAGGTGGCGTTGTGTGTGTGTAAGTGTGAGAGTCCGAGTGTAGAGGGTGAGACAGTGAAGCACGGGAACGAGATGGCTTCAGAGATGGGGTCGTTTCGGGCCATGAGTGAGCACCGTGCCTCATGTGAAGGCAAGATGGCAGGTGCTCGTTGTACTCTACGTGCTTCACATGTCTCACTCCCTAGACTGGAACAAGACCTCACGGGCTTCACTGTTCATTGTAAAGCGGTGAATGTTAAGGCTCTCAGCCTATGCCCGAGAGGAAGTAAGTTGGAATATAGAAAAAAAAAAAAAAACAAAAAAAACAAGCCCTTGCATTTTTTGGTTGACAATGCCCTGGCCGAATGCCTGCTCCTGGCCGAATGCCTGCTCCTCGTAAATTGTAGGTTCGTTATCGATTTCCAGGAGAATATTGTCACCAAACGACACGGAAGGTCTTAACATTTTAAAAGAAATGGGGCGAAAGGTATATATTCGTCAAACTATTGAGCGATCGTCTGAAAATCTAATGGGGCTAAACATGAGGGAGAAGGGGGTCTAGGTAATAAAAAAAAAAAAAAAAATGTTGCTAGAAAAGAATGCTCACCGTCAATTGCCCAATAAAAGCGCTCATGTGACTGGGCCTTAAGCATCTTACTTTCCGAGCACCCCCTTAGTGAGCGCCATAAATAACACCTTAACAAGCTCTCAGAAAAGGCGCCATTGCGGTTATTTCGTCATGAAGTTCTTTCGCTGCGTTACGAATCGATTCAACTAAATACACATCATGAGTAGACATCATGTATTTTGTACCAGATGTGCTCTTGTATAGGCGTGGGTTTGGCTCTGGCTCGTCGGGCTGCCCAAATGGTTAAAAGAGAGAGGGGGGGGGGGGGGGTCACCTTTCTAGACCCACTTCTTCCTCATGTTTAGACCCATTAATTTTGAGATGTTAAGACATTAGCCCCATTAGTTTGGCGATTTTAAGACCTTTTGTTTAATTTCTTTGTCAACTTTAAGACCTTTCGTGCCATGTCGGTGTCGATTGTTATTTTCTGGCGAGTAATAGCGAGCCTGCACTTTAGGAGGAACCGGCCTTATTCTACCGAAAGATGCATACATTTATTTCTCAGTGGGGTATTGGGGGTATTTCTCAGTGGGGTATTGGGGGTATTTCTCAGTGGGGTATTGTGGGTATTTCTCAGTGGGGTATTGGGGGTATTTCTTTTAACCTTGAGGGAGGGAGCAAAGGTGAATAAACAGTCTAATTAAAGCCTCTGACTCTCACCACAGGTCCTTCATAACCTAAATATAATAATACAGTAATGAGTCCAATAGGGCTGATCCGGCCTTAACAATTACTTGGAAGAAAAGGACAGCAAAGCCAAAGACTCTCCCCACCCACCACTTCCTCCAGCAAACAATCTAGTATGAAGGTTATTATCTAAACGTGCAATCCTCCACCAGTTTTTTCGGCGAGGTATTGACTTGACTATGCTTAAAGGGTTAACAAGGGGTGGAGGGGGGGGGGGGGGCGGTGGGCGGTAGGAGCATCTCCGTATCTCAGTATCCCGGGTTCAAACCGCACCACCCCCACCCGCCGAGCCTCCGAGATGGCATGTGTTAATTTGTAGGATATTAATGGCGGGAGTTGGGCCACATAGGGAGTGTAAATGGCGAGGCCTCGTGACCGCGCGATACACAGGGCCCGTCGCGCGCTAACTTGTCTCGCAAAGGAAACACATTTATTACGGGTTTTTATTGTTCTGTTTTTTGTTTTCCATACCCGTGTTGGCCATTGGTGTATGTAGCTTTTATGTATTTAATTCTGTTTTATTTTTACTTTTGTTTTAAACCCGTTTTGGTCATTTGAGTATGTGGAAATCTATTTATTTAGTGTATATGTTTTTTTTTTTTTTTTTTTTTTTCATTACCCGTTTTTTGGCCATTTGATTAAGTGGCTTTTATTTTTATTTTTTTTCTTGTTTTTCATTACCCGTTTTGGCCATGTGTGTATGTGGCCACGATGCGTTTCGGTTGATTGATTCTTTAAGCACATACCCTAGATTAAGGCGCCGAAATCATACACGCTTGATTAACCTGGGTAATTAAAGTTATGATATGATAATTGTTAGGTGGACTACAATAGACGTAGCCCATATGATAATTGTTAGGTGACTACAATAGACGTAGCCATATGATAATTGTTAGGTGGAACTACAATAGACGTAGCCATATGATAATTGTTAGGTGGACTACAATAGACGTAGCCATATGATAATTGTTAGGTGGACTACAATAAGACGTTAGCCATACAGAGGGTGAACACAGGACGGGGCAGGAAGAATCAACTTGTCCGGCTGGGAAGTCACTGATGGGGGTAATATCTCTTCTAGGGCTTCTCGCGGGGGGGATGTCGTAACTTTTATTTCCTAGTGCGGTCGTGGAAGTTTCTAGTAGGGGAGGTGGGCCGTTTTTTTTTTGGTCTATTAATTCATTTATTCCTTTATTTTTTTAGTTTCCTTCGCTCAAGCTTAGAAAAACACACCCCTACCACTCCAAGATAAATATTTCCGGCCGAAGGCCGGCTCCTCTTAAAATTTCAGGCTCGCTCTCGCTCGCCAGGAAAAAATCTACACTTAAATGGCACGAAAGGTCTTAAATTTGACAACTAAGTGGAGCGAACTGTTACAAATCGCTAAACTAATGGGCCAAACGTCTTATAATCTCAAAACAAATAGGGCTTAAACACGAGGGAGAAAGATGACCAGAATAAACGACCCATCTCCCCTTAACAGCTGTAGTGATATGTAGAGATGATGAAAACAGGACTTAGGCAGGAAGAATCAACTTGTCTGGCTGGGAAGAGTCACTGAAGGGGGGTATAATATCTCTTCTAGGGCCTCGCGGGGGGGATGTCGTAACTTTTATTCTATGGAGTTTCTAATAGGGCTCCTGTGGGGCGGCCGAGGTTTATCAGTTATTGAATGTACTTTAAGGGGATTTCTCGATTAAGAGTTCAGATTACGTCTCGGTTTGATCACTACTACTACTGACTACTAATAATAATAATAAATAACAATAATAATAATAATAATAGTCATGTTCATGACTGAGGATATTGACGATGATAACAATACCTAACACGAATAAAGAGACAGCCACGAAGAATGTTTACTTGTGCAAATGAAAAGGTTAATAAGATAAGCAGAATATTTAACAGAAAGACACAATATAGACATTCATATATTTTCACCAACCCACCAATTAACTTAACTTTTAACTAAACTTTCAACTTAACTAAATATAATTAATGATATCAATGAAACTAATGAATATACGGGGTACTCCAAGTATTCGAACCAGACGACCAAGAACAAGCATGAGAAACAGACGCCACAGAGGATGAATGGTCGGGAATGTGTAAACAAATCTAAAATTATAATCTTAGGAAAATGTGTGTTGTCCTTGGAGGTCTCGGTCTGAACAGATAGATCGGCTCTGCTTGCCACGATGACCTTCATTAACAACATTGGAAACACGTCGATACAGATTTAGGGGAGATGGGTCGGTTTTCTGGTCCCCGCCTTTTTCCTCATGTTTAGCCCCATTAGTTTTGAGATTATAAGACGTTCGCCCCATTAGTTTGACGATATTAATACCTTTCACCCCATTTCGTTATCAATTTTCAGACCTTCTCGTGCCATTTAGGTGTCGATTTTATCCTGGCGAGCGATAGCAAGCCCTGTAGTTTTAAGAGGAATCGGCCTTCGGCCGGGAAATTTTTCTACCGAAAATTATACAAATATTTTGAAGGGGGTCTATTTTTTTTTTTTTTTTTTTTTTTAAAGCTTGATGGAGGTCTAGCGAGGAAACTAAAACAATAAATGAATATATACATTAAGAGACCAACACAAAATTGCCACTATCCCCTTAAGACAAATATAATATTTAGCGATGTTTACGAAAATCGTAATAATAATTCATAGAGAAGAATATATAATATAAGGAGACACACGGTGAAGATTAAGATAAAGTAGAATATTTAAGCATTGTTTGTGAAAATAGTAATAATAATAAATGAAAATCTAAAAAAGGAAAATACAAAAAAATAAACATAGACAAAAATATAGGCAAAAATAATGTAAACAAGCTCAAGATGGTCACAGCGAGGAATACGACCGTTCAGAAATATAATGGAGAGAAAAAAACTACTAGAAATCAAGCATGCGGCAGTACATATGATCGACAGAAATTATAAAAAGGAAGACAAATGCAAACAAAGTAAAGATGGTCACAGCGAGGAAGACAAAGTAAAGATGGTCACAGCGAGGAAGACAAAGTAAAGATGGTCACAGCGAGGAAGACAAAGTAAAGATGGTCACAGCGAGGAGACAAAGTAAAGATGGTCACAGTGAGGAAGACAAAGTAAAGATGGTCACAGCGAGGAAGACAAAGTAAAGATGGTCCACAGCGAGGCAGACAAAGTAAAGATGGTCACAGCGAGGAAGGCAAAGTAAAGATGGTCACAGCGAGGAAGACAAAGTAAAGATGGTCACAGCGAGGAAGACAAAGTAAAGATGGTCACAGCGAGGAAGACAAAGTAAAGATGGTCACAGCGAGGAAGACAAAGTAAAGATGGTCACAGCGAGAAGACAAAGTAACGATGGTCACAGCGAGGAAGACAAAGTAAAGATGGTCACAGCGAGGAAGACCAAAGTAAGATGGTCACAGCGAGGAAGACAAAGTAAAGATGGTCACAGCGAGGAAGACAAAGTAAAGATGGTCACAGCGAGGAAGACAAAGTAAAGACTGGTCACAGCGAGGAAGACAAAAGTAAAGATGGTCACAGCGAGGAAGACAAAGTAAAGATGGTCACAGCGAGGAAGGACAAAGTAAAGATGGTCACAGCGAGGAAGACAAAGTAAAGATGGTCACAGCTGAGGAAGACAAACTAAAGATGGTCACAGCGAGGAAGACAAACTAAAGATGGTCACAGCGAGGAAGGACTAGACAATTGTAAAGATGAGTCACAGGCGAGGAAGACAAAGTAAAGATGGTCACTAGCGAGGAAGACAAAGCTAAAGATGGTCACAGCGAGGAAGACAAAGTAAAGAATGGTCACAGCGAGGAAGACAAAGTAAAGATGGTCACTAGACCGAAGACAAGCTGGTCACAGCGAGGAAGACAAGTAAAGATGGTCACGAGCGAGGAAGACAAAGTAAAGATGGTCACAGCCGAGGAAGACAAAGTAAAGATGGTCACGAGCGAGGAAGACAAAGTAAAGATGGTCACGAGCGAGGAAGACAAATGTAAAGATGGTCACAGCGAGGAAGACAAAGTAAAGATGGTCACAGCGAGGAAGACAAAGTAAAGATGGTCACAGCGAGGAAGACAAAGTTCAGAAATATATGGGGAAAACCTACTAAAAATATTACCTTGCGGCATACAGATGATCTAAGAATTAAACAAATACTCGAAATGGTCACAGCGAGGTAGACGACGTTCAGAAATGTATGCGAAAAATAAATAAAATCCTGCGGCCTTACAGATGATCGTCTGTGTTGGCCATGATGACCTTGATAAGAGTAATGGAAGATTTTGCTATTGTTGTGGCAGAGTCCTGGGCCAAATCCAAGACCCACCAGGGAATAGAGATTGGACAACCTCCGATAGCGTTTGGCTTTACCATAAAATTATACTATATTTACCATTTTACTATAACTTGATGGTGTAATGCTTGAGAGAGTGTTTAAGATCTGTATGTGGTAACCCAGGTTCGAATCCCGGGGAGATCACGTACTTTCATTTATTTCATTGGGTGTTGTTTGGGTGTTGGAGTGAAATTAATAAACAAATAGGATACCTAAAATAGCAATTTACAGGTATTTATTTGTTCAGTATATTTTCATGCAGTACAATATACCAAGCTGGGAATTTACGAAAGGTATGCTATGCATACTCTTTTAAGTATCTGGGCAGTGTGTTGAGTAAAAGATGGGACTATGGGATGAAGAGGTGCGGGAGAGGGTACAACAGGGGAAGAGGGTTGTAGGAACGCTAAAAGCAGTAACAAGAAATAGGGTGGTCAGTATGGAAGTGAAGAAGTCCTTGCATGACAGTGTGGTAATCCGACACTGACTTACGGAAGCGAAGCATGGACGTTGGTTGAGAGACTCAGACCAAGAGTGAGAGCAGTGGAAATGAATTATTTAAGGAGTGCGTGCGAATTACATGGAGGGATAGACAGACTAATGAGGAAGTAAGAAGGAGGTGTGGTGTGTGGTGTGGAGGTAGATGTGCTGGAAAGTGTGAAAAGGAACAACTTGAGATGGTTCGGCCATATGGAACGTATGGAAAGCGAGAGAATGACTAAGAGGGTGTACGAGAGCGAGGTGGAGGGACAGAGGGGAGAGTAGACCGAATATGAGGTGGAAGGATGGAGTGAGGAACTACATGAATGAAGGCGGTGCTGGTTGGGGGGAGGGGCGTCGACTGACTGGGGACAGAGGTGCATGGGGGCGGTTCGTTCGTGCCCACCCCTTCGGGGATCACGGCGTCAGGCAATAGATAGATAGATAGATAGATAGATGCTATGCATATATTATCATAGCCAAAGGTGGATTGATTGCCAGACTTACGGAAAGTATATAGGAATGCAAGCAACAACAGACCTGTTGAACCGTGCGAAGCTGCCTCAGACTAATTAATATAAAAATATAGGATACCAAGAAAGCTTCTTGATTTTGTTTCCTGGTGAGCAACAGTGAAAATGTAAATTACGAAGAATTGTTCTATCGAAAAATGCACACATTTATCTTGAGGCAGCGTTTTTAGGGTATTTGTTGAAGCTTGGTGGAGGTCCTGGGAGGAAACTAAAAGAATAAATAAATATCTCCTCTTAACTGTCCAAATCAGGAACATCCATGAGCGTGATACTGGTTTCGGTCATTACTGAAAATTAAATTAGTTTATAAAATTGGCCATACATCCCCAAAATGGCGGCCGTATAAGAGTTTAATCCTGTGTTGTTTCTGGTGAAGGACATGCTCACCACTTCATCATTCCACCTCTCTTCGCTTGAACATTTTGGGGACGGGGATTCCAGTCGTTTTTCTTCAATTTTATGTCGATTTTTGGTGGGAAGATCGATATCGGATTCCGTTTTACTTTTGTGAGGATATTCAGTATTGTGTTCGTTTACAATCACATAGCACTGTTTCCACATACACACACACACACACACACACACACACATATATATATATATATATATATATATATATATATATATATATATATATATATATATATATATATATATATATATTGCACAGTGCATGTATTTGTATGAGTTAAGCTTACATCATTGTCACATCTGCAGGTGTGTGTAGTGGTAATAAATGCCAATAAACCCCAAAATGTGCTTCAGATCAATAGTTGGGAATATTAAAGAAGCTTTAATAAATATACAGGGAGAGGAAACTACGGGGTGTATGTCACATTGATTCATTATCGTATGTATATTTATATAGCAGGAATGTATATGAAGTATCAATGAATTCCCCTACAACACAAAATATATATATATATATATATATATACTGTATATATATATATTTATTTATTTATTTATTTATTTATTTTATAGATAACATTTAAATTCAAACATATATTTTACATATGAATCTCACGTAGTTTAAATGTAGCCAAATTATGAAGCATGAAATGCATACACACATATATTTACATGTAATTCTCCACATACACAATTCAAATAAAACCTAAACAGATATAATATATAACTTCATAGACAAATATTTTACATGTAATTCTCCCCCGAATATAAGACAAACAGGTCGGCCCAACTTACCGATCCCAGACCAAATCATGCTTTTCTCTGGGTCACGATAGAAACTAATTTAACACAGGAGAGAGAGAGAGAGAGAGAGAGAGAGAGAGAGAGAGAGAGAGAGAGAGAGAGAGAGAGCATAATATATAATTACTGAGTACTAATATGTTGGTTATATATATATATATTATATATATATATATATATATATATATATATATATATATATATATATATATTCTTTCAGGCAGGTGAGATTAAAATAATAGGCAGTTTGCATTATTGAGAGTATCAATAACAAACTCAATAATGCAAACTGTGCCTATTATTTTAATCTCACCTGCCTGAAAGAAAATATATATATATTAGTGTCTTTACATGTGAACGTTTTTTAATATGTGTGTGTGCATGCGTGTGTATGAGTTTATTTGTGTGTATGTGTGTGTTTGTAAGTCTTGTGATTATTTAAGTGTGTGTTTGTATTTATAAGCGTGTGTGTGTGTGTATTTCTAATCGTGTGCGTGTGTGTACAAACATAAACAACCATTATATAATTATACACTGCGCCTCTGATATCTCGTCCAATAATTAATAATATCGATTCTCTGGCAGTGCTGCACTCGCTATCTCTCGCTAATACATCTTCCACATATTTCATTTTAATGGGGGTCCCCGGCTTGTTTTTATCTTTCTCTCCTTTTCTCTCTTTCCCTGGCTTGTATCCATTCGGCCCCATTCAGTCAACTGTTTTAAGACGTTTATCCCCATCCAGGTGTCGATATTTTCCTGGCGAGCAATAGCGAGCCAGCATTGTATGGAGGAATCCGGCTTCACCGGAGACATTTTTCTATCGAAATATGTACAAATTTAGCTTGCTGTCAAAACAAAAATATATATGTGCTGCCTCGCTACCGCTCGCCAGGAAAATATTGACACCTGGGTTTTTTTTTTTTTTTTTTTTTTTTTTTTTTTTTCTATATTCAACTACTCCCTCTCGGGCATAGGCTGAAAGCCTGTACATTCCACCGCGCAACACGGTGAAGCCCGTGAGGTCTTGTTCCAGTCTGGGGAGTGAGACATGTGAAGCATCTATCATGGCTCGAAGCAGCTCCATCTCTGAAGCGGCCGGTTGCTTCGCTCAAGTGCTTCACCGTCTCACCCTCCAGACTCAGACCCTCACTCTCAGAACGCCACCTATTGAGCAGTGAACTCACTAGGCATTGTCCCCCTGTAACATATTTTGAATATGGGAATATTCATACAGTGTTATTTAATCAGGGAACAATGAGGGTATTTTTTTGGCATTTCGGTGGGCTTTGTGGTAATGCACTGATACTAGGTACAGCACAAATTCAATCCCAATAATATCTTCCCATTGACATATCGGGATTTGAACCCGGGTCCATTGGATTACCAATCCAGTGGCATGACCACTCCACCACACCTCCCCACACCTGGGGGTAAACGTCTTAAAACAGTAGGCTGAATGGGGCCGAATGGATACAAGCCAAAGAGAGAGGGAGAGAAAGAGAAAAAAAAGCGAGGTGGGCTCCCTTAATGGATGGCTCGCATATGTAAAGCTAACATAAATCAAATGTTACCAAGTGTGCTGATTCAGGGGAGATGAGGCGTTTTTCTAGACCCCCATCTCCCTCGTGTTTAGCCCCTTTAGTGTTCAGATTTTAAGATGTTTGCCCCATTAGTTTGTCGATTGTAAGACCTTCCGCCCCATTTCCTTGTCAATATTATGACCTTTCGTGCTATTTAGGTGTCGTTTTTTTTTCCCTGGCGAACGATAGTGAGCCTGCAAGCGGCCTTCGGCCGGGACATTTTTCTACCGAAAAATTTACAAATTATTCTAGAAGGCGGATCTAATGGATGTGTTTTTAAGTTTGATGGAGGTCTAGGGAGGAAACTAGAAAAATAAATAATATATGAAAAAAATCTACCAAAAGTTAATTCTATCCCCTTAACAGCAACACCAATAACCACTACCTCTAAATATTCAATTGCATCTATCATATCATGACTAATGCCACACAATCCATCATAATAGCATTAATACAGTCATATCTACTACTACGGCTCTAAGCTGCATAATATCGTCTAAATATAGCTAGCCTAAAATATAACACTCGTTGCTGTTATGCACTTTAAGGGGAGGCAGACCGTTTGTTTGGTCTATTAATTCATTTATTCAGATTTTTTTTTTAGTTTCCCTCCTAGACCTCCATCAAGCTTAGAAAAACACCCTAGACCCCCTTTCAAGATAATTTTGTACATTTTTCGGTCGAAAAATGTTCCGGCCGAAGGCCGGTTGCTCTTAAAATTACAGGCTCGCTATCGCTCGCCAGGAAAAAATCGACACCTTAATGGCACGAAAAGTCTTCAAATTGACAACTAAATTGGGCGAAAGGTGTTAAAATCGCCAAAGTAATGGGCCGAACGTCTTATGATATCAAAACTAGTGGGGCTAAACATTAGGGAGAAGGGGGTCCCGGAAAACGGCCTGCCTCCCCTTAAGAAGAACCCTCTATGTTATTCAGAAGGTTTATGGAGAGCGTATTTATCCCTCCGAGTCCTAGAGGTTAAACACAAGCTAACATAATCATCTAATGGTGTCCAGAAGAAAAGAAAAAACAATAATATTACGTCATCGTGCTGAAGGGGTTAAGGAGAGGTATTTAGTTTGTTCCCTAGACCTCCAACAAGCTTAAAATTACACCCCCTTGAGTTCCTTTCAAGATAAATTTGTACATTTTTCGGTAGAAAAATGTCCCGACCGAAGGCCGGTTCCTCTTAAATTTCAGGTTCGCTATCGCTCGCCAGGATAACATTGACACCTGAATTGCACGAAAGGTCTTAATATGGGGTGAAAGTTCTTAAAATCGCTAAACTAATGGGGCGAACGTTTTATAATATCAAAAGCAATGGGGCTAAACATGAGGGAGAAGGAAGTTCGAAAAAAAAATCCTCAAGTGGAAACCTCCCCTTAAGCGCATGGCCAAAATCGGAAAATAAAGTAGTTGTTGATGGTGTGCCCTTTGTAGGCAGCCTGGCCACTACACTGAAGGAGTTGTTGGAGATGGTGTGCCCTTTTTAGGCAGCCTGGCCACAACACTGAAGGAGTTGTTGGCGATGGTGTGCCCTTTATAGGCAGCCTGGCCACAACACTGAAGGAGTTGTTGGCGATGGTGTGCCCTTTATAGGCAGCCTGGCCACAACACTGAAGGAGTTGTTGGCGATGGTGTGCCCTTTATAGGCAGCCTGGCCACAACACTGAAGGAGTTGTTGGCGATGGTGTGCCCTTTATAGGCAGCCTGGCCACAACACTGAAGGAGTTGTTGGCGATGGTGTGCCCTTTATAGGCAGCCTGGCCACAACACTGAAGGAGTTGTTGGCGATGGTGTGCCCTTTATAGGCAGCCTGGCCACAACACTGAAGGAGTTGTTGGCGATGGTGTGCCCTTTATAGGCAGCCTGGCCACAACACTGAAGGAGTTGTTGGCGATGGTGTGCCCTTTATAGGCAGCCTGGCCACAACACTGAAGGAGTTGTTGGCGATGGTGTGCCCTTTATAGGCAGCCTGGCCACAACACTGAAGGAGTTGTTGGCGATGGTGTGCCCTTTATAGGCAGCCTGGCCACAACACTGAAGGAGTTGTTGGCTGACTCGGAATAATATACTCGTCGGCGATTATGTTAACCCCTTCCGTACCGGCGACGCCTTTTAAGTTCTATCCTGGCTACTTTTAGACGATTTTATTCAGTTTGTATAGAGCTTCCCACAATTAAGGGGAGATATCCACTTGAGGGACTTTTTTCTGGACCCCTTTCTCTCTCATGTCTAGCCCCATTGCTTTTGAGATTTTAAGACGTTTGCCCGATTATTTTGACGATTTTAAGAACTTTCAACCCATTTCTGTCAATTTTAAGACCTTTCGTGCCATTTAGGTGTCGATTTTATCCTGGCGAGCGATAGCGAGCCTGTAATTTAAGAGGAACCGGCCTTCAGCCGGGACATTTTTCTACCGAAAAATGTACAAATTAATCTTGAAAAGGGGTCAATGGGGGGTATTTTAAATCTTGATGGAGGTCTAGGGAATAAACTGAATACCTCCCCTTAACAGGCTTCGAAGTATCTGACCTAACCCTTTTCACTATCACAGATTCTTCTTAAACTGCACAAAATCGTCTAAATAAAGCTAGAATAAAATTAAAAAGGACGTCGCCGGTACAGAAGGGGTTAAAGGAAATATGTCTTTATAATCGGGAAGGTAGTGGAACAGTATTATGTAGTATTTTGTATTAAGCATTCACATATTCGAAGTTGCATAATAAATCGTAGGCAGTGTCCACCAACCTTTAACTGTCTTCGTGGTGCTATGTATAAGGTGTTGATTTTCGGTGTGAGCATCCTGGGTTCGAATCCACGGACTGCCACATGTGTTTGTAAATTTCATTAATCGATTTTAGGAGTATGGTTGGTTGTTGGAAGGAACATAATAATTAATGAACAAGGCGTATAGTGTGGAAAGATTAAGTGTCTAAATCGGCGTCAATTCGTTACGAGGGGGAACTTTGTCACCAAATTCTATGTCAGGAATGTTTGTAGACGCATAAATTATATATTCATGAAACGCAACATTGAATGTGTTGTTGGTTAGTGTAGAAATACATTTTAAGGAAAGTCTAATTGGCTTTCATATATTTGTGTTTCCTTATTTAAGTTTAGTGAAGGTTATTACATGATCTTAAGGGGAGATCTCCACTTGAGGGATTTTTTTCTTGACCCCTTTCTCCCTCATGTTTAGCCCCATTGCTGTTGATATTATAAAACGTTTGCCCCATTAGTTTAGCGATTTTAAGAACTTTCGCCCCATATTAAGACCGTTCGTGCAATTCAGGTGTCGATTTTATCCTCGCGAGCGATAGCGAGCCTGTAATTTAAGAGGAACCGGCCTTCGGCCGAGACATTTTTCTACCGATAAATGTACAAATTTATCTTGAAAGGGACTCAAGGGGGTGTAATTTTAAGATTGATGGAGGTCTAGGGAACACACTAAATACCTCCCCTTAAATTAGACATTTTACGGCAATCCATTGATTACTCTTGAGGTATAAATTTGAATATATTTATTTAGTTTTGTTTAGTAATTTTAAGGATTTTCTGTTCATGTGAATATGAACTAGTTAATGGTTGTTTTAGAATACATTAGTAAGAGCCTTGGAGAGACTGCCACATATGGAGCAGGAATGTATTACCCTTGACCCTTTTATGATCTTGCCTTATTTATGGCCATCATATATTGGTCCTCTATATAGTGTGTGTGTGTGTGTGTGTGTGTGTGTGTGTGTGTGTGTGTGTGTGTGCTACATTTGTTATTACCATTATCCCTTTCCCATTTTGCCTTCGGTATTGTTTCATCCTTGATTACACTATATATATATATATAGAGAGAGAGAGATATTAGCAGATGAAACTACTACTATATTGAAGTTAACATTAAGCAATTTAATTCAGCTTAGAAACGATCTTTTGGAATCAATGGGGTAAACAGCAAGTTCTTTAACCTTTGTAATTTCATTGTTCTTTCATAACCTGCAGCAACTAGTGTGTTCACCCCTTCAGCAGGATGACTCATTTTGGCCTTTTATTCTAGCTACAATTAGACGATTTAATGCAGTTTAAGGGGAGGTATTTAGTGTGTTCCCTAGACCACCATCAAGCTTAAAATTACACCCCCTTGACCCCCTTTCAAGATAAATTTGTACATTTTTCGGTAGAAAAATGTCCCGGCGAAAGGCCGGTTCCTCTTAAATTACAGGCTCGCTATCGCTCGCCAGGAAAAAATCGACACCTGAATGGCAGGAAAGGTCTTAACATTGACAGAAATGGGGCGAATGTTCTTAAAATCGCCAAACTACTGGGGCGACCGTCTTAAAATCTCAAAAGCAATGGGGCTAAACATGTGGGAGAAAGGGGTCCAGAAAAAAATCACTCAAGTCGATATCTCCCCTTAAGAAGGACCTGTGTTTTTCAGTGGGTGTATTGACATCGTATTTACCCCTTTCAGTCCTAGAAGTAAATTAAATTCTAAAGAATAACTTCCAATGGTGACCAGAATTTGAAGAATATTACGTCTTCGTGCTGAAGGGGGTTAATGAGAGATATCAGTAGTCACAAGTTCCTATTAGAAGCTACTTACTTATAAGGCAGTCCGAACCCTCACTTACAACTGGCAGTAAGGGAGCTCACCTCGCTTGTTTTGTTTCTCTTGCTCTCCCTCTCTCTTTGGCTTGTATCCATTCGGCCCCATTCAACCTGCTATTTGGCTTATATCCATTCGGCCCCATTCAGCCTACTATTTTAAGACGTTTACCCCCATCCAGGTGTCAATATTTCCTGGCGAGCGATAGCGAGCCAGCATATATATATATATTTTTGTTTTGACAGCAAGCTAAATTTGTACATTTTTCGATAGAAAAATTTCTCCGGCAAAGCCGGATTTCTCCATACAATGCTGGCTCGCTATCGCTCGCCAGGAAGAAATCGACACCTGGATGGGGAAAAAAGTCTTAAAACAGTTGGCTGAATGGGGCCGAATTGATACAAGCCAGGGAAAGAGAGAAAAGGAGAGAAAGGTTAAAAAAAGCCGGTGACCCCCCTTAACAATTATGAGAACTGTGTATAATCTGTTCTCCCGAAGCCCACGATTACCAACAGACTATCTCGCATCTGATCCCATGCTGTAGCCGTTTGTAGCAACCAATTTACACCCGAACCATCATTAGCACCTCCAAATGGCCGGCGAGGGTTCGAATCATTTCTCGCTACCAACAATACACGCTTCTGAACTAGCGCCAGAGCTAAGACTGTCGACATCATCAACAATACTTAATTATTTATTTTTATATAGAAAAAATACATCCAACATCCAAAATTCATTACAAGTACCACGTTTATCAATTGCCGAGGTAAAGTACTCCAATAATCAAGTACCAAGGTCAAGTACCGAGGTCAAGTACGACAATAACCATGTACCAAGATCAAGTACCACGATCATCAAGTATCGAGGTCAAATACGACGATAATCATGTACCAAGGTCAAGTACCACGAGCATCAAGTACCCAAACAAAGTAGGGCCATCAATACCCCCCCCCCCCCCCCCCACACACACACACACACACTCAGTATAATACCCAGGGTGGATGGAGTCCCTCCCCCCGCGGCGAGAAACACCAATATTGAATCAAAAGAGCCGCTATCCGAGCTGGTTTGGGGTGGGAGAGGGGGGGAGGTAGGACGGGTAAGGAGGTGGTAGAGGGTGGGAAGATGGGAGGGGTGAGAAGAGGGGATCTGGACTGGAAGGGGTAAGAAGGTGGAAGGTTGGGGTAAGATAAATTTGGATGAAGTGAGAGTTGGGTTAGAAAGCTTAAATTGAGGTGGGTAGGATAAAATGGCGTATTTTAAGTAAAATTAGGTAAGAGAATAAGCTGGGGTAAAAGTTGTGTAATGGAGTATGGTGATGGGTAAGTGTGGGGTAGGAGAGGGGTAGGACATGGCTAGTGTGGGGGTAAGGTGATGTCGGGGTAGTGTGGCGGTAGTGTGGTGGTGAGGTAGTGTGGGGGTATGGTGGTGGTAGGGTAGTGTGTGTGGGAAAGGAGAGGGTACGGATAGGACAAGCTGGGGTAAGAAAACATGGCTCGAGTGGGTGGGTGGGGGAAGGTGTGTGGGGGAGTGGGCGAGGGGTATAGGAAAGCGGGTATAATACGGTGCGGATCATAAAGCTGTCCACTAGGTAATGAAGACCTTGGTTCGATCCCCGGGCGCGACCCCATGATGTGGGCCCAGCGGGGGTTGGGCGGCAGGCTCAGCACCACGGGACACGGCCCTTTATTAATTCTAACACTTACCATATGCCGAGAGCCAGGGGGCCATCTTTAAGACAACATAAAATAAGATAATAATATAAAGATGTTGGGATCTTTAAGACAAAATAAACTAAGATAATTATATTAATATATTGGGATCTTAAAGAGAAAATACAGTGAGATAATAATACAAAGAAGTGAGGAGGAGGAGGGAAGGAACACTGGATGGAGGTTTGTATAAATATTTGAAAAGAAAATTATTGGATTTCTTTTTCATACATTTTTTTTAACCACGATTTACTTTCAGTTTTCTTTACAAGGCCAACTGAATTATTTAACTGTAATGTCGAGGCAACTTTATATTTAATATTGGAATTTAACCGTATTCTTCATATTGTGATTACTGGTTATATATATATACAGTATATATATATATATATATATATTTCTTTATTCCTTTATTTATTTATAATATGCTTGAGATCACACTTCTCCCTATCGGTAATTACTAGTCGTATTTAAGTCATAATAGACAAGCTTCTGTAAATTATCTATTAGATCAGGTATATATTGGATGCATCATAAAGCCATAGTGACAGTTTTCAGATGTGTTATATCATGTTATCCTATGGTGCTCCCCCAAAAATATCGACAGTCTGCTTTCTCCGTTTGTCTTAAGGGGACAGTGGGTTTTTTTTTGGTTTCCTCCCTAGACCTCCATCAAACTTTTAAAAAACATCCATTACTTCCCCCTTCAAGATTAATTTGTAAAAATTTTGGTAGAAAAATTTCACGGCCGAAGGCTGGTTCCTCCACAATTACAGGCTCGCTATCGCTCGGTTGGAAAAATCGACATCTAAATGGCACGAAAGGTTGAAAATTGACAAATAAATGGGGCGAAAGGTCTTACAATCGACATCCTAATGGGGCAAACGTCTTAAAATCCGAAAACTAATGGGGCTAAACATGAGGGAGAACGGGGACCAGAAAACGGCCCATCTCCCACTTAAGTATAGAATATTTTTGCCCTTATGACCAGATCTTAGTGTGCCGATAACCTTGATAAAAAAAAAAAAAAAATATATATATATATATATATATATATATATATATATATATATATATATATATACCGGTATATATATATAATAATAAAGTAAATCATTGGTAACACTTGTGACAGTCCTCATTAATGTCCGTTCATTCTAGTTGGGGCAGAAATCGTAACCCCTAACCTCTCATAACTCAATAAGGACTAGATTAATCGAGCTAATATTTCAACCATATAGGAAGACTTGGCTATCGGGAATATGTGTGGAAATTGACAGCTCATTTGTTCTAGCCCATTGCGTGAGTAGTAGTATTTTCTTCACGTCGTGGGAGTGTCAAGCTAAATGGTCTTCCTTAAAGGGGTAGTACTCGCTTTTTCTGGACGCCCTTCTCCCTCATGTGTAGCGTATTAGCGTTGAGGTTTTAAGACGTTCGTTCCGTTAGTTTGGCGATTTTGAGACCTTTCGCCTAATTTGTTTATCAATATTAAGACCTTTCGTGTCCTTTATGTGTCGATTTTATTCCTGGCGAGCGATAGCGAGCCTCTAATTTTAGAAGGAACCGGCCTTTGGCCGAGACATTTACAAATTTCTCTTGAAAGAGGGTTTAGGGAGTGTTTTCTAAGCTTGATGGAGGTCTAGCGAGGAAACTAGAAAATAAATTGATAAATATGCAGTATATATAGACCAAAAAGCAAACCCTACCCCTTTAATTATATACTTTTCCAACCTAGATATTCGGCGAACTGTTGAATATGGCTGTACAGTCGCGTTCGAAAGTTGTATCTTATCTCTTAAACCTTCAACTTTATTTTCTTTCACATGGAAAACAAAATGTATAATAGAACTGAATTACTACATAACAAATATAGGTTTTGCCATTTATGCGTCTTGGCCTTTTTTAATGCACAAAAGTATATGAAGTTAAGGGGAGGTTTTTAGTTTGGTCCCTAGATATCCTTCAAGCTTAAGATTACACCCCCTTGAGCCCCTTTCAAGATAAATTTGTACATTTGTCGGTAGAAAAATTTCCCGGCTGAAAGCCGGTTCCTCTTAAATTACAGGCTCGCTATCGCTCGCCAGGATAAAATCGACACCTAAATGGCACGAAAGGTCTTAAAATTGACAGAAATGGGTTGAAAGTTCTTAAAATCGTCAAAATACTGGGGCAAACGTCTTAAAATTAGAAAAACAATGGGGCTAAACATGAGGGAGAAAGGAGTCAGGAAACAAATCCCTCAAGTGGAAATCTCCCCTTAAACTTATGGAGGTACACTGTCAATTTGGTGTCTAATATATAATAAATAACCTGTATATCCCAGCGAAGCTACAAATAATGATGGTGCAATTATAATTTTATGTAATTTTCAACACCACTTGTAAACACCCTAATGCATATACTAAATCATTTGTTTTGGAATGCTTGTCAAGTTACTGAAATGGTGCAAGGGTGGGAACATCTGCTGCTCTTGGGGTGGTGGGTCAATGCAAAGTCTATATACACATTAACTTGTATGTATATTAACTTTGGGTCAATGTTTCTCAGTATCCGGAATTGTCGGTGTATAGGGTCGAGTCCTTGGAGTCTATACCACATGTAGTCATTACTTTCATTGATTTCGTTAGTTAGGGTTTATTTGTAAATTAATTGGTGGGTTGGTGAAAACCAATATGAAGCAATCATTATATTTCGCACACATTATACACCGGTTATGCAACAGACGTAGTGCTTAAGGGGAGGTTTTTAGTGTGTTTCCTAGACTTCCATCAAGCTTGAAATTACACTCCCTTGACCCCCTTTCAAGATAAATTTGTAAATTTTTCGGTAGAAAAATGTCCCGGTCGACGGCCGGTTCCTCTTAAATTACAGGCTCGCTATCGCTCGCCAGGAAAAAATCGACACCTAAATGGGACGAAAGGTCTTAAAAGTGACATGCATGGGGTGAAAGTTCTTAAAATCGCTAAACTAATGGGGCGAACGTCTTCAAATCTCAAAAGCAATAGGGCTAAACATAAGGGAGAAAGGGGTAAAGAAAAAAATCCCTCAAGTGGAAATCTCCCCTTAAGCAGGTATCACAAGAGAGCTTTTATAGTCAACATTCGATGATAAAAAAAAAATCCGGTAACATTTCTGGAATAATTCGCACAGGTATCGGAAACTAGACTGATGACAGATGAATGTAGGTGGCAGCAGAAATATTGCAAATGTTTTTAACCTCATAAGCTGCCAGACCAGTATTGAGGATAAATGTTGAGGGAAAATGTGCTCGTGTGGTGATAGATGAATTTAGGTGGCAGAAATATTGCAAATGTTAACCTCATAAGCTGCTAGACCAGTGTTGAGGGAAAATGTGCTCGTGTGATACCTGCCTTAGTATCGAGCAGACATAATATGACAAAGTAGGCCCACATTTTTGCTCGCGCCTGTACACCTCTTCTGATTGGTTGTTGCTGGAAGGTCGGTAATCGCGTCTGATCGGGGTTAAGGGGAGAGGGGCCGTTTGTCTGGTACCCCTTCCCCCTCATGTTTAGTCTCATTCATTTTCAGATTTTAAGAAGTTCGGCACATTAGTTTGGCGATTTATGCACCTTTCGCCTCATTTCGTTTTCAAATTTAAGAACTTGCGTGTCATTTAGGTGCCATTTAGGTGTCATTTTTTTCTTGGAGATCGATAGCGACCCTGTAATTTTAAGAGGAGTCGGCCTTCGGCGGGAAATTTTCCTACCGAAAAATGTACACATTTTTCTTGAAGAGGGGTCTAAGGTGTGTGTTTAGAAACTTGATGGAGGTCTAGGGAGGAAACTAGAAAATAATATATATATATATATATATATATATATATATATGAAAAAAAAAAGGTGAAGCATCCCTCCTTAAGTCGGTATATTCTTTAAGAGGCTATCCCGGGGTGCACAGCGGGGGTCCTGTGGAGATTTATGCCCCCCCTTGGACCCCTACCCCTACCCTACCCTACCCTCTGCTAGACCAATCACCTCCTCCTCCTCCTATTCTTCTTCTTTTCCTTCTATTTCTCTTTATCCTCCTCCTCCTCCTCCTCCTCCTCCTCCTCCTTCTGCTTTACTATCCTTTTCTTTATTTAATAGTTAGTAGCTTAGCAGTGTAGATATCCAAACTGCCCCGAAAGGACCAATAGGTCGGTTGCAGTTTGTAAGTTTAACCTTAGAATGGATGGTTGGTAGGTCGTTGTGAATCAACCTATCCTTAAATACCTAAGTTAATCTTGTTCAATTTAGTTAACTCCCAACACCAAACACCCTAAAATGGAACTAATTAAACCATGTGATCCTCCCGGGATTCGAGTCTAAATAATTTTAACCAATTATCTAGTTTAGGTTAGTTAAGGTATGTTTGGCAAATCGATTGTAAATATCGGCGACGTCACTAAAGGCGGAGAGAGCGAGAGAGAACCGTTTAATCCGGATAATAGGTATCGCCGGCAATGTTTGGATCGGCCAAGAGGGTATATCACTTCTATCACTCCGGCTAATAGAATCCCCAACAGAGTGGACCATGGGGGGTGGTGGGTGGGATGGTTAAGGGTAGAATTTTAACTTAAGGATTTTTTTTTTTTACAACATTTAGGTGTCGATTTTTTCCAGGCGAACGATAGCTATATCTAGCCGATTGCATGCAACTTAAAAAGGATCAGTTGTAGTAAAAACGGTTAATTAGGATCGTTCGAAGCTTGTTAACTGATCGAGGCCCTTTCTAAACTGAACAAAATCGTCTAATAGTAGCCAGGACAAACTTAAAAGGACGGCACCAGTACTGAATTGGTTATGTTAGTTGGCTTAATTATCTCAAATAATTAAATTAAAAGCCACGAAATCCAAATACCAAGATATATTGTTATATCATTTTCTTTTAGATGTTTATTCACCTTTAATTAAGAAAAAGTCAACCTGATGATATATGTTAGTTAGCTTAATTATTTCAAAGCATTAAATTAAGAACCGGTAGACCCCAATGCCGAAATACATTGTTAAAACAAAACAAAATAATAGATGTTTTAGCTGTTTATTCAACTTTAATTAAGAAAAAATCAACCTGATGATATATATTAGTTAGCTTAATTATCTCAAGGCATTAAATTAAGAACCGGTAGACCCTAATGCCGAAATAAATTGTTATAAAAGTTTCCTGGTATAAGTGTGGGTGTGCGTGAGAGGTGCGTATAAGCCTCTGAACGGGGAGACAGATGGGAGATAATTGAGGTATCATAGGTGATATATTCTGTGGAGGCTGGTGGGTGGGGGGAGAGTCTATCATACCCACCTACTACCTCTATCTTGCCCACCTACCTACTTCATTAACTACATACCTATCCGCCTGCCTACCTACGTGATCAACTACATACCTATCCACCTACCTACCTACCCACCTACCTACCTGATCAACTAAATACCTATCCACCCACCTATCTACCTACCTACCTACCTACCTACCTACTTACCTACCTACTTACCTACCTACCTACCTACCCACCCACCCACCCACCCACCCACCCACCTGATTACCTACATACCTATCCACCCACCTACCTACCTACTTACCTACCTAATCAACTACCTACCTTCCCACCCTACCTACCTACCTACCGCAACTACATACCTATCCACCCACCTACCTACCTATCTGCCCTATTCGCCCCTCGGAACTAACACTAAGGTCAAAATTATTCTCCTCCAAATACCTTCCTATCCTTTTTAATCACCTTGTTTCCTCTCCATAATATATAGCTTCATCTATCCTGCTCCCCTTCAAACTAAACCTCAAGTAAAATGTATTCCATCCTATGACTTTCGCTATGGCTCTTAAGGGAAGATGGGTCGGGTTATTTTGGTCTATTAATTCATGTATTCCTCTGTGTCTTAGTGTCCTCGCTAGACCTCCATCAAGCTTAGAAAAACACCCCCTAGACCCCCCTTCAAGACAAATTTGTAAATTTTTCGGTAGAAATTTTACTGGCCGAAGGCCGGTTCCACTTAAAATTTCAGGCTCGCTTTCGCTCACCAGGAAAAAAGTCGACACCTAAATGGCACGAAAGGTATTCAAATTGACAGCGAAATGGGGCGAAAGGTATGAAAATCGCCAAACTAATGGGCCGAACGTCTTATAATCTCAACACAAATGGGGCTTAACACGAAGGAGAAAGGGGACCAGAAAAACGACCCCTCCCCCCTTCATAACGCCTATCCTCACTGCCTAACCTTTCCTTACTATTCATATTTGTCATCCCTATCTTCCTTCCACCTCTATCCACTACTCTATCCCATCTCCGGCGCTCCACGCATCTCAATATACCGGTATGCATGTCTAAAGTGTCTTCCCTTTTATGGTATTCCCTTCTTTTCTGCGTCCCCCTTTTCATCTTCTTTTGTACCTTTCTATCTATTTATATACACGCTTCAAATTAACCCCTTCAGCACCATGACGTAACATTCATCATAGTCTGGTTACCATTAGACGATTTTCTTTAGCTTCTACTCTATCTCTAGGACTCAAAGGGGTAAATATGATCTCAATAAACCCACTGAATATCACAGATGCTTCTTAAACTGCATAAAATCGTCTAGTATTAGCGAGACTCACAGGTAAAAGGCGTCATCGTGTTGAAGGGGTTAAATACATACATTTGTTTCCTAATTTTGCATTATTGCTAAGCGTCTTGTCATAGTTCGCTCAACGAATTCCTTACTACAATAACAAGTACAACAACAACTGCAACATCAACACCTAGACATTTATACTGGAATCCCTTACAACACCAACAACTACTACTACTACTACTACTACTACTACTACTACTACTACTACACCAACACTAATAACATTATGCTTGACTCCATTACTACAATAACAAGTACAACAACAACAACAACAACAACAACACTTATACATTTATACTGGCCTCCCTTACCACTATTTTGAACGCATTTGCTATTAAGCCAATTTTCAATTATAAATCTAACTAACATTAAGTTGCTTATCCTCACACAATAGTAATTCAATCTTCTTGACATCTAGACTACAACTACCAACAAGCTTATGACTACAACTTCTCCTTGTAGCTATTACGATCTCATAACAAATTGCAATGCGTGTATTACATCTCTATAAAACAAATTGCAACATATGTACTACAGCACACAACAAGAACAACAACATTAGACTTCTAATATTGCACCAGACCCCATTAATACAATATTCCATACCTCTTTACAAAGCCAATTATCTTTAACAGATCTGAATAATGTCCAGCTGTTTATCCTCACACACTACCAATTAAGGGCTTCTGGACATAATATACACGACAACCATCATTACTACAACAACATCTCTTTAGTGTCATTAAGATCTCTAAGCTAGTGACAAAACGTGTATTACAACTCCAGAACAAATTGCCTTGGGGAGATTCAATCCGTACCGCACTTCTCGAAGGAATAGAGTCAGAAGCATTTCGTCTCGTCAATTCACCTCCTCTTAATATTTCGCCCCAATTTATCTCTCCACGCCGCAATGGTGCATCTCTCTCGGTCTTCTACCGCCATTACAATAATATATTTTCTTCAGAGCTCTCTCAGTGTACACCTCCTCCCTTACGGAGAGTGGGGGACACCCTAACTTTCAACACATTCCCACCCCTATTTTGTCCAACTCTCTAACCCAAGAGTGAACCGATTTTCCCGGGGTTTTTTTCTACTCAGCAATTTCTGGAACTCTCTCCCTCAATCTGTCTTTCCCTCGTCCTATGACTTAAACTGATTCAAGATTCGACCGTCCAGATATTTTTACCCTAGCGTACCTTGAATTTGGATCTCTATAACTTTCATAGTTTTGGGGGGAGGGACACTTGTTACAGACAGCTTTACCTTTTGTCTCCTTCATGCACATAGGACAAAACAGTACTACTATTCCCATCAACAAAAACATCAATATCAAAACGACAGCAACAAGTATATAAGATTGACTATTAAATAAGAGCCTGGATAGATGCTGAAGTTTGTGTCTTTTTAATTATAAGAACATTATACTGAAATATTCGTATATACAGTACGGTATACTTATAATATTCAATTGCAAAACTGTGATATTTCGAACCCTTCATATGGACCGTACGAGTAAGTATAAGGTTATCACAAAATCATGCACTCGCTCGTACCATTACACGAAAACACCTGTCCGACACCACCATAGTAATTGCATATGCCTCGATTATCGGTCATTTCGTTCACGATTTCGTTCGCTCACAGCAGGTTTTTATGTGTGGACACATTTGAGTTTAGACTAGGGTTGACTAGATTACAGTATGTTAACTTAAAGTTAGAATAGGTTACGTTAGAGTAGAGTAGAGTAGGTTAGGTTCGGTGAGTTAAGGTAATAAGATAAGGTTATGCTAATATAGTTTAGGATCGATTAGTTCTATTTATTTTTGGTATAATTATATAAGTTTGTCCCTAGACCTCCATTAAGCTAAACAAAAATACCCCCCACCTCCCTACATTCATTGGTAGAACATTGTGCTCCTCCTAAATTTCAGGTTCGCTATCGCTCGCCAGGAAAACATCGACACCTAATAGGCACGAAAGGTTATTAAATTTGACAAATAAGGGCGGAAGGTCATAAAATCGCCAAGCTAATGGGGTGAACGTCTTAAAACTGCAATACTAATGGGGCTAAACACGAGGGAGAAAGGTGTTCGGACAAATAACCTCAAGGTTGTTCAGACTAAGGATAAACTGAATTACTTTAGATTAGTTTAGTGCAGGCGAGGACGACACCGCCCCGAATGTCTTATATACCGAAGTGAATATAGAACGAAGCGACCCAAACACGTATCTAACATCAAGCTGTCCCCAGAAGCAAGATCATTTTTGTTATGGTAGGTTATAGGTTAAGGGGAGAGGGGCTGTTTTTATGGTCCCCCTTCTTCCTCATGTTTAGCCCCATTAGTTTTGAAATATAAGACGTTTGCCTCTTTAGTTTGGCGATTTTAAGACCCTTCGCCCCATTTCTTTATCAACATTAAGAACTTTCGTACCACCTGGGTGTCGATTTAGTTTCCTGGCGAGCGGTAGTTACTATATATATATATATAACGTGGCGAAATAAGTAAAGGCCGAACCGACCCTCGCCCATGTCCCAAACACGTAGCAAACATCAACCTGTCCCCAGAAGCAAGGGAGGGTTTTGTTATGCCAGTAATAGGAAGGACTAGACTGATGGAACTGCTAATCTCATCATCTTGGACCCATTGTCAAAGAGCCAGGGTACTGTTGAAGGCAAAAATCATGTACATTTTTGTTGTATATATTTCTTTTCTTTTTCCAGCTTGCAGAAATGTAAATCCCTTATTGGCTGTTTGTTATGATCTATTAATATATTTATTCTATTTATTGTATTTATTCATGCATTATATTAGGAAGAGCATTATGACTTAAATTGCTTCAAACTCCGTGTGTCCAGACATTTTGGCTCGAACATTCCTTGATTTTGTCACTTTTTCAACTCTGGGGGAGTCACTCGTCACAGGCAATTCTGCCTTTTGTCTCCTCATCCACATGTAAATATATGTTAATATGTGTGTTGTTACGACCGGGCACTCGGGTACACTAGGGCTCTTACACAGGACTCGAGTATGGCTCGCTGCCACAACGGAAACACACGATCCCAACCCCAGAGTACTGCCAGCCGAACAAAAAACGCCACTACCCTCCAGAGTTCTATCTGCTATAACGGGGTATACAAGAACTCGGTACTAGCGTTTCACACAACAGACTAATAGCAAGACGGAGTTATCTAGTCTGGTCAACAATCAAACAAAGAAGAAAGTACTACAACACTAAAGAATAGTGTTGGCCGAAGCCGAAGTAATCCACCCTTGAACTAAGAACTTAAGAAGTCCTCCACCCTCTACTTCGGATCGGCACTATTACGTACGTTAAACAATAGTCCTCGAGCATCAAGCAAGGAATCTTCTGATAAGTTAGATGCTTCTCGAATACTCATAAGAAGTAAGTATCGGATTTTGAACAGCAATTTAATGAATAACCCACTGGTAATTAAAGGCTTTAAATTGACATAAGAAGAATTATAAGAATAAACAATAGGATATGGCAAACATTAAGAAGAAGTACTCCGACAATGCACTGGCAATAGCCTACTAAGATTGTGCTCGTGGGCCACTAATCTCTGAAGTAGCTAAGCGTGCCACACATGAAATCAATAGTGCTTAAACAATAATATACATAAGGAGAAGCTTCAATACTATACTGTATCTGCTGGTCGAGCAAAGTCTAGCTGGGATATCTAAGGTTAAGAGACAATAGCTGAGCAAGCGGCTCGTAGCCTAGCGAGGTCCTTAAGACTGTGCGGCCAAATTACGGTAATTGACGGGATGCTCTCTTGAGAGATCCAGATCACTAGTATCTGGTTCTCTCCTGGCGATCCTCTCAAAGTCAAGCAAATGAGATAGCACAGTGTTGGGTGGCACAGGCAAAAGCCCTCACTCGCAACACAGTGCTAAACTCCCACGGTACACAGTCAGAAAGACCACCTAGGCGTTCCACGTCTCCGTTGCAATTGTACTGGTTCAACCGCAACCTAGTACTCATAGGAAATCACAACTCAGAAACCCTATCCCAGTCTAGCATTGCCTAAACCAGCAGAAAACAGGAACATGAATAATCGCACACAGGGAAATGCATATACGAGTGCAACAAACATCAATCAATCCTATTCTAGTTAACCCTTCCAAAAATAGGCTATCTAACAGGCACTTATCTCGTGAGAACTCAAGCGATAATACTTTGGCTGACTAAATCTGCACCAAAGGGGTCATTGAGGTTATAAACAGGGACGAGAAGAGAAGAAGGTAGGCTGTTCAGAGAGTAGAGAAAGTTCACATCAGTCGGAAGAATATGGATAATTGCAAGGGATATGAGAGGTCGCTTTGCCTGATGAGTTCTAATCTAAAAATGGCGAGACCTCCCTTTTTATACTCGGCCCTGTAGCGAGCATATCGCCAACACTAAGGACCGCCCACTGGCAATCATGACGTCATATACTCTCTCAATCTGGGATCGACAAAGAACTTCCCACGCGCTGAAAGGGAGGAAGGGAGGAAGGGAGGAGGGAGTTAGGCCTACACACCTCGTGGCGCGCTCACTGATCCCCCGCCACGTAATATCTCTCCTCTCATCATTACATACAAGTCCCACACACAATACTTATATCTAATGATATAAAATAGAACTCGTTGACTTAGAAGAAAACAAAATACATAATGATAATACTTATAGTACAACGGTTCACATAAACTGAGTTAGGAAACTCTACACAGACTACAGCCAAAGTTCCTGCCCTGACGATCCTAGCGAGGGTGGGGCCTGACTGGGCGTTCTGTACAGCATGCTCATACTCGACATGCGTCACACCTCCCCCAAGATTTTACTTGCTCAACCCTGAGCTAAAATCTGATATACAGAACCCCATCAAACCCCTCACACCCAGCGACCGCATGGCACTAAAACAACGCTGAGTTTATCACTAAAACACATCTTATAAAAAAAAAATTCACATTTCATAACTCCTCCCAACAATAGTAAAAGACACAATATCATGCTCCCAGAGCGAGCTTACAGCAGCTCAGCCGTTTGATAGTTCGTGGACTACTCAAACCTTATAGGCTATGACAAACTTATACAATTATCTTCATCAAAAAGAAAGAGTTTTTATATGATTTTTATATTTTAATATGTTTTTTTCGGCTGCACTATAAGGGCAGCCTATTTTCTTCTATACCAAACGCTCAACAATCCTGCTTTACGACCCAATACGCTGGGCTACAACCGCGAGCCAACAAGCACCAAGCGCAAAATACTACTCAAACCAAAGCAGGAGGCTACCCGTGTGTCAATTTACCCAGGATCATATACCCCTGAACGACCACATGCAACCTCGTTGTCACAACCGGCAATATGGCTTATGTCCAGGTTATATACCAATAACCTTAGTGACCACCTGGTCAGCCTCATATTCCGATTGTGAAACGGGTCCAAGATCTTGAGAGGGTAATGATCTGGGTAAACTACACCGACCGGACCATAGGCTGGAACATAGATCTCGAAATGCCCCAGCGCATCATTGTCCTTTTCACTTTCATTCATCAGGCTCTGACACGTTGCTGGTGCATTCTTAAGTCCGTCAGGCACAACATTGCACTGGTAGGTACTCCCGTCCACAACAAAACCACATACCTCTTTAGCACGCTCGGACAAAGTTACACGCAACGACCACTCACGACATTCCTTATCCCTCAGATCCTTCGTCCACACGTAATCCAGCTCTGCTTGCACCATAGGCTGTCGAGCAGGATTTATACGGCAGGGAATTAAACTGAGCCTTGCACTATCTCCAGCCTGCATGTCGGATTCTACCCCGTACCTCAGGCCTGGAGAAGCAACAAACATGCGAAAGTACTGCCATAGCCTAGTAAATAACTGCCTTGCACTGTCTCCACGAACAACATGCCTTGTGCCCTCCCACAACCCAGCCGAGACCGCAGCTTCTAACCTGTAGTCTCCCTCCTTCTCCACCTTCGTCCCTAGAACAGCCAGGTCATGAGAGGGACAATCAGTACCACCTGTGCAGTCACTCCCACAGTTCATTATAGCTAAGGCTTCCCCGCCGATACCGTACATGCGCACCCCCACATTCCTTGTGACGACATCTGCCTGCGCAGCATCACCGCTTTTAGCGACATGGCCAGATACAGTCGGTCTGTGGTAGGGCCGTTGCATTAGACTAGAGCAGCATTGGGAGGCTATGTGACGACCGGGCACTGCGATACCACAGCCGACCCTACCAATCTGCTCAATGTCCTCCTTTTGACCACCACCCTTGGCAGCCATGGGTCGACCCTGACCTGGCAACCATGCCAAGGCCTCGTCGCCCACCTTAAACCACCGAAACAACGAGGCTAACGGTCTTTTAACAGTCACATGACCTGCCTGCGGAACATCTCGCACCGCCCGAGTTGTGAGACTCAGGGGCTCGGCACGACCAGTGGGGTATGAACCGAGCTGGTGCTGGAGTGCTGCACACTGCTGCTCAGGCAGGTGCTCTAGCACTTCCACAGCCACCAGACTCGTGTCCCCCGCCCACTGCTTCGCCGAGACATGACAATCCCTACTCTCCTCCACCTGTGCCCTACTGCCCCCCTCTCCTTCTCCACCTTGGCCGCGGCAGACCAACGCAGGGACAGTAGGCTGCGCAGGTGGTTGCCTCACAAACTCCTCCACCAGGTTCACATGACATGCTTCCCCGTCCTCGTGTTTAATCTCGACAGCACCATTACCACACTTCTGAACTTCCGGATCCTCCAACTGAGCAACCCTTTTTTCTCTCTGTGTGTAACGTTGCTGCCTCTGAGTCTCTTCCGGCCCTACCTCCTCACTAGCTGTGACAGGTCCTGGGGCCTCTCCAGACTCTAACATAGGTGCTAATACTGAATCAACCAGGAGAGCCGCCGAGTCAAAACTCTTAAAACCAACTCCAGCTTTAGCCTCCTCCTGTTGATCGTTCCTCTGCTGGTCGGAAGACGGAGGACTAGGCTGTGACACTTTAGCTGTCCGAGCCCGGGTGACAGCACACGCCATGGGTTGTGCCTGGCACCGCTCGACACACTCTTGCTCTCCCCCACTCACGTCGGCCGTCCTCTCGGCAACGACTAAGGGTAGAACCTCAGAAGCGGGCATTGCAAAGTCGTTACCGAGAAGAAGGTCGACGCCCTCCACTGGCAGTTTCTCCACAATCCCAACATCCAATTCACGTGTCACACCATCCACCTCCAACTCCAACCGCACCAGCGGGTATGACCGAGTTGCATTAATACCCTGCACCACTACCACCCGAGCCGCATTTATAGGGTAGCCAGTCAAGTTATTCATCAGAGTCTGGGAAGCACCTGTATCACGCAAGACCTCTACTCCATGCTTGCGCCCCGCCCACATCACGCAACCCCGTCCTCTATGGTCGCAAAAAACATCCTGAGCAGGGTTCGAGCCTCTCAGGTGTTTCTGCATTGGCTGTGCCTCAGCCTCTGACGAACTGCCCCGGGCAAACTCAGAAGACTTCGGAGACACACCAATGTTGCAGGCCAAAGACACAGCTGCTGTAGGTGGTTTGCTAGGACAGACTCTTGCAAAGTGCCCCTTTTCATGACAAAGATAACACTCCAACTCCCCTCTGGGCTTCCCTTGGTACTGGGAAGGGCCCGGCCCCTTCTTAAATGGGACGGTGTTAGTCTTGTGGTCAGTCTTGGTATCATAGCTCTTGTACTTGTTTGCATAATGTATATCACTAACTCGGGGGGGTGGGGTGTCACGCCCCTTGTTACCTGCCTCACTACGCTGGGCAGACCCGCACCCACGAATTAATGATAGCCGGAGGTCAGCCATCTCAGCTGCCTCCTGTAGAGTTTTAGGGTTCTTTTCTTTAATAGTTAAAGTCATATCTGCACCAGTACACTTATAAAACTGCTCGAGCAGAACAGCTCAGTCAACTGTTCGGCCGTCTCAGCTTTCTCAGAACGTGTCCAGTTAGCAAGTGCATCTTTTAAGTCCCGGGCATGTTCAAGAAAGGTCGCCTCCCTAGTCTTCGTAACACCCCGAAACTTCCATCGATATGTTTCTGGTTGCAACTCGTATGCCCGTAGGACAGCTCTCTTCAATACTGGGTAGTCAATGCAAGACTCTAAAGGCAGTGCATCATAAGCCTTCAGACCCTTACCCGTAAGTCTTGAGGAGACTAGAGCTGCCCACTTCTCTTCAGGCCAATTATGCTCCCTACACTTCTTCTCAAAACGATTAAAAAATTCTGTGACTTCAGTTTCACTAAATGCCGGCACCAATTTGACTAAGTGAGACAAGGACTGTTCTCTTACTTGGCCCTCCCGGCCCATCCGAATCCCTGTCGACTCTGCACGAGTCTTATCTAAGTCTATCTGAGCACAATATTTCTCGGAGTCGTATCTAAGCTCAGCCTCGTGCCTCCTAGTCTCATCCTCGTGCCTCCTAGTCTCATTCTCCTGCTTCCTAGACTCAGCCTCAATCGCATACCTCCTAGACTCAGCCTCGATTGCATACCTCCTAGACTCAGCCTCCATCTCCTTCTCATGCCTCCTAGACTCATTCTCCATCTCCTGCTTCCTAGCCTCATTCTCCATCTCCTGCTTCCTAGCCTCAATCTCAATTTTAGCAAGCTCGAGTTTAAATATCATCTCAGGAGACAGGCCGGAAGAGGGAGCTGCCACTACTGAAGGAGGGGGGGCAAGAACTGGGGAACCACCATACGCACCGCCCGAGGGCACTCCAATCTTCCAATGCTCATCCCTCTGTGGGAGAGTGCTAACCTCCGGCAACTGAGTGGACGGCACTGTGGGAGTCGAGTGAGAGGGGATCTGGGGAGGAACCCCCCCAAACGCCCTCTCCTCCGAAACCCCATGTCGCCCACGCAACACCCAGGAAATCAGCTCCCCCTTGGACATCCCTCCTACATTGGATAGACCAAAACCTTGGCTATCAGGTGCAAGCCATAAACATTCACCCCAGTCAGCCTCTCCTCCGTCACGTGGTACCGCTTACTCACAAAAAGTCTAGCATCCTCCTCACTAGTTACTAACGGCACCTCCTCACTTAGCATCTCTCGCTCCTCGTCAGTACTAGGGCCCGACATACTGAAGTTCACCAAAAAATTCTCGAGACAAAAAGTGTTAAACTCCCTTATGCAAGCACTAATTACTAAATTAACTGGAGTCTCTTAAATGCTCTCCTAATTGCCTTACAAAAAAAAATATTCTTCAATATGTACGCTAAAGTACGAACAAACAAATGTTGTACAACTCTGCAAAAAATTATACTGTTCACAAAATCCTAAGCAAGGTCGCCATTTGTTACGACCGGGCACTCGGGTACACTAGGGCTCTTACACAGGACTCGAGTATGGCTCGCTGCCACAACGGAAACACACGATCCCAACCCCAGAGTACTGCCAGCCGAACAAAAAACGCCACTACCCTCCAGAGTTCTATCTGCTATAACGGGGTATACAAGAACTCGGTACTAGCGTTTCACACAACAGACTAATAGCAAGACGGGAGTTATCTAGTCTGGTCAACAATCAAACAAAGAAGAAAGTACTACAACACTAAAGAATAGTGTTGGCCGAAGCCGAAGTAATCCACCCTTGAACTAAGAACTTAAGAAGTCCTCCACCCTCTACTTCGGATCGGCACTATTACGTTACGTTAAACAATAGTCCTCGAGCATCAAGCAAGGAATCTTCTGATAAGTTAGATGCTTCTCGAATACTCATAAGAAGTAAGTATCGGATTTTGAACAGCAATTTAATGAATAACCCACTGGTAATTAAAGGCTTTAAATTGACATAAAAGAATTATAAGAATAAACAATAGGATATGGCAAACATTAAGAAGAAGTACTCCGACAATGCACTGGCAATAGCCTACTAAGATTGTGCTCGTGGGCCACTAATCTCTGAAGTAGCTAAGCGTGCCACACATGAAATCAATAGTGCTTAAACAATAATTACATAAGGAGAAGCTTCAATACTATACTGTATCTGCTGGTCGAGCAAAGTCTAGCTGGGATATCTAAGGTTAAGAGACAATAGCTGAGCAAGCGGCTCGTAGCCTAGCGAGGTCCTTAAGACTGTGCGGCCAAATTACGGTAATTGACGGATGCTCTCTTGAGAGATCCAGATCACTAGTATCTGGTTCTCTCCTGGCGATCCTCTCAAAGTCAAGCAAATGAGATAGCACAGTGTTGGGTGGCACAGGCAAAAGCCCTCACTCGCAACACAGTGCTAAACTCCCACGGTACACAGTCAGAAAGACCACCTAGGCGTTCCACGTCTCCGTTGCAATTGTACTGGTTCAACCGCAACCTAGTACTCATAGGAAATCACAACTCAGAAACCCTATCCCAGTCTAGCATTGCCTAAACCAGCAGAAAACAGGAACATGAATAATCGCACACAGGGAAATGCATATACGAGTGCAACAAACATCAATCAATCCTATTCTAGTTAACCCTTCCAAAATAGGCTATCTAACAGGCACTTATCTCGTGAGAACTCAAGCGATAATACTTTGGCTGACTAAATCTGCACCAAAGGGGTCATTGAGGTTATAAACAGGGACGAGAAGAGAAGAAGGTAGGCTGTTCAGAGAGTAGAGAAAGTTCACATCAGTCGGAAGAATATGGATAATTGCAAGGGATATGAGAGGTCGCTTTGCCTGATGAGTTCTAATCTAAAAATGGCGAGACCTCCCTTTTTATACTCGGCCCTGTAGCGAGCATATCGCCAACACTAAGGACCGCCCACTGGCAATCATGACGTCATATACTCTCTCAATCTGGGATCGACAAAGAACTTCCCACGCGCTGAAAGGGAGGAAGGGAGGAAGGGAGGAGGGAGTTAG
>JBAKBP010023117.1:0-37500 GCA_037953745.1 Lithodes maja
AGTGGTTGTGTGAAATGCAGTCTTCTGTGATGTGTTTAATGGTATGGGGTGCTGTGTTACATCCCGGGCAGGCGTCGACAACGGAGTCATCCAGTCTCTTCTGATAGCTCAGGAGAGCTGGATGGTGTCCGCATCTCAGCCTGGCCAGGTGGACTCTGTCCTCGCGAGGAAGGGAGGATTCGGAAGGATGGATTTCGGGAGGTCGTGCTTACAGCTGCGTGTTGTCTGTGAGTGAGTGGATGGATCGGCGAGAGATATGAGTATGGATGTGCTTCTGGAAGTTGGTTCGGGGTGGGCAGGGAGGGAGAGAGGACAGTAATTGTGTGTGATACCGTGTGTTGGGTGTTGTTTTGATATTTCTTGGTGTCTGTGGGTGTGTTGCCATGTAGTTTAGTGGGTGGTCTTGGTTCGTGGAGGCTGCTGCCAGAAATTGAGTGCCTCTCATGTCCAGATGGTCTTTGACTTTGAGGATTTTGGTTTCTTGATGTAGGTGATCTGTGGGTGCAGTAGCTGTGCAGCCTGTAATGTTCTTCAGGGCTTTGTTTTGAATAGTCTGTAAGGTCTTATGATGTGTTTCAGCTAGGTTAGAAGCCCAGGCTGGGCTTGCGTATTCCATCACTGATCTTATGTATTGTTTATATACTGTGGTGGTAGTTTCTTTGTTGTGTCCAAATTTTGTGTGAGCAAGTGACCTGAGGGCATTAAGTCTGGGTGTCAGTTTCTTTTTATTGTTTGTGGTGTGCTGTTTGAATGTCATATGAGTATCATATGTTACTCCTAGGATTTTGGGTGTGTGTGTATGTGTTAGGGGTGTGTTGTTTATGGTGAGTTGAGGGATGTATTCGTGTTCTCCTGTCCAGCTTGTGAGCAGGGTTGCGGTGGATTTGGCTGGTGCTAGATTAAGTCTGTTTGTAGTGCACCAGCCATGTAGTGTGTTGAGATAGGGTTGAAGGAGATCTGTTGCTCTTTTTGGGTCATGGTGTGTGCATGTGAGTGTTATGTCATCTGCATAGGAGGCTAAGTTTATTTGGGGCGTATTGGGTGTAGTTATATCGTGCATGTACAGATTGAAGAGTGTGGGCGATAGGACGGATCCTTGTGGGACTCCGTTTGGAAAGTTTCTGATTTTAGATGACTGACCGGGAAAAGATACGTGTGCACATCTGCCTGCTAGGAAGTTGGCCAGCCACCTTTTTGTGTTGTTGTGCATGTTTGTGTTGTAGATTTTGTTTGGTAGGTTGTGGCGGGGGATGGCATCGAAGGCTTTACTAATGTCTAGTGTGACTAATAGTGATCTGTGTGGTGGTCTAGCTGAATTGATGCCGTCAAAAGCTCTTTGTGTAAGGTCTGTGAGAAGAGTGTTTGTGGAGTGCAGTGGCCTAAAGCCATGTTGTGTTGGAGCTAGGGGTAGGTTGGGTGTAATTAGTTGTAATACTAGGCGTTCCATGACTTTGGAGGGGGAGCAAAGGAGTGTGATGGGGCGGTGCGAGGAGGGTAGCGTGGGGTCTTTGTTGGGTTTGGGGAATGTGGTGATGATACCATGCTTCCAAATGTCTGGTATTGTGTTGTGTGAATAACTGTAGTTTGATATATTAGTGAGTGCTTGTATGCCTTGTGGTCCCAGGTGTCTGAGGTGTATGTTGCTTATGTTGTCTAGGCCACAAGCGGGTGAGTGCTTGAGATTGTTAATGATATGGTTTGTCTGGTGATTGGTGAAGGGTGTATAGTCAGGGTCTGTGGGGAATTGTCTCTTACGTCGGATGACACGTCGGTCGTCTTTGCGATGTTTTAGGTGGCTGACATGTGAGAAGTGATTTGATGAGAGTGTTTGCTTGTTGTTTACATGAAGGAGTAGAGTCTGTTGTTGTGATTTCAGCATGTGATTTTGTTGTGTTGCTGTTGGAAAGTGTGATGCTGTTTAGTGTTTTGTAGAGTTTTTTGGGGTTTGTTTTGTGATCAAGTGTTAGTAGGAAGTTATTCCAATTTAATTTTTGTTGTTCTTGTATTTTGTTGTTAGTTTGGGTGTTGAGTGCTTGAATTTGTTGTGTGATGTCTTGTGTGAGGGGTGCTGGGGAGTGTTTCAGTATGTTGCATTGTCTTAGCTTAATTGGGGGAGTATGTGTGAAGTTGGGGTTGTGTCTTTTTCTGTTACCTCTTGGAATGTGTTTCTTGTCAGCGTTTTGGATAGTTTTATTGAGTATGTATCGTATAAATACGATAGAATATGACTCTTTTGTGATCTCGTATGTCTCTGTGACGTCACGATCTCTCCTACAGCACGACGTAGGACGAGTAGATCGTATATTATAAGATTGTAAATAAGTTAAGTTATAAAAGGCCTAATATGCTATTAAGCAATATTGCCATGGTCTTATGTAGTATATATGAATTTATCGTATATATTAATATAATTTATCGTATAGAGCAACCTAAATGCGGTACGATAATTTGGGCTCCTGGCAGTTTGCCAAGGGAGCAAGGTGTGCTTTGGAGGTACGCCAGAGCCTTCACGAACACCAACCAGTTAACATCTAATTTTCCGCCCTCAGTTGATCGTGCTTTTGTGCCTGTAATCACAATACACACACACTCAGCTACACCACCAAGACGCTCTCATCGACATCATGACTGACTGATAGATAAGCATACATTATATAATCATGTCCATTCCCATGTAATCATTTATTCTTTCTTTAACTTGACTTGTGTCTTGGGACCGAAGTCTCGTTCCCCCATTGTCCACCACCATATTGGGTAAACGTTCTCCCTTGCCTCATTGCCACGTGGAACTATTGGTGAGTTAATTCCTGGCTAATATTAACCCTTATAACCTTACCCTATATATACATTTGTTATGTGAGACCTTTGGATATAAATTAGCTTGTTTCAGATTGAATTCAATTTAGATATAGAGTAGTTTTCATTTAGATTGATTTTATTTGATTCATTATAGCTTAGTAATATTTAACTTCCATTGATAGTTTACCACATTGGTGCCCAGACCCGGGAATTAGCTACCAGTAAGGGATTTTAAGGCAATGAACAAGGGGACATATAACAGGATGCAGGAACAACTCTATGATAAACTGGCAAGGCTAGCCAAGCGATGGTTAGAGCCGAATGCAGGGTCACATCGTTGTGCCTGCCTAAGTCCTGCATCCCACCCATCATCTTTCCCCAGTAATTTTCTTTTCCGTTTCGGACTTCCTGTGACTATTATGAACTGACCTAACATTTTTTCTTGTTCAATATGATCCATTAGTAGGTATTGCTATTTAGTGTACTATTTTTTCTCCATAACATAGAAGTCCGCCGGTTGGCGTCTCTTAATTAGACTATTATTTGGCCGTTGTTTTTGTAGCTTAACATTTAAATACATAGCCTATAGGCTCGCATGCAAAATGGATAAAAACGGTAAAGAGACACCGTCTAGTGGGGTGCTGATCAAAGCCCCTAAAAATCAAAGGGCGGGACTTCGGGGAGTATTAAATAGGCTAATAGTGGACGTCAACACTTTCATCACTACTGCTGAACTAGAGGAATTGGAGGCTAGATTAGAAAACGTCCAGGCTACCCACGGTCGTATTACGGCTCTGAGTGAGGTGATTGTGGCTGACATGATAGAGGAGGAAGAGATAGTAACAGAGTGTGATAATCGCGCCCTCTATGACGAACCTGTCTTTAGAGCGAAGTACCTACTACAGCGTGCTGTCGCAAGTAAGAAGGGAGGCGATAATGAGGCCCATAGAAGGGCTGATCCAAAACACACTGTACACCTCCCAAAGCTCAATCTTCCTACATTTGGGGGCAAGTTAACCGAGTGGTTAGCCTTTTGGGACGTGTTTCGATCTGCGGTTCATGAATCCTCTTTGGATAATGTCCGCAAGTTTTACTATCTCAAGGGACAAATGGAAGGAGAGGCCTTACAATTAATAGAGGGTTTTGCAGTAGTGGGTGATAGTTATCTTGAAGCGGTACACTTATTAGAGTCCACATACGGGGATAGAGAGCAGTTGAAAATGGCCCATGTCGTTGCCTTGTTGGGGCTCGCAGAACCACAGTATAAGGTTGATGAGATGACAAACTTCAGGGCAAACATGGAGTGCCATACTCGATCGCTAGACACCCTAGGGATTACCACGCAGGAAATGGTAGTCATTATCTTGCGGCAGAAGCTTCCTATGGCAATACTTGATAAGGTAAGATCATTTGAACTGGGGGAGTTCAAAACTCAGTTCAGCAAGGAGATCATTAATCTACAGTTGAACAAAGGGAGAATGTATGTGTCGGGAGGGAGTGAGAATGTGGAGAAGAGGGGAACAATAAGCATGACAGTGGGGACTAAAGTAAAGAAGGAGGGTGTGTATGAGAAACCTGCTCAGATTCTATGTAAGCTATGCAACAACAAACATAAATGGAGTTTCTGCATAAAATACCCAACAAATGAGACAAAACTAGCACAGGCGAAAAGATTGAAGCTATGTGTAGGTTGTCTAAGTGGGGAACATGGTAAGCAGGGACAATGTACTGCTACATACTTAAGGCCCTGTCGGCACTGCAAAGGACATCACTTTGATAAGTTGTGTCCTACAGCGGATAAAGTCAAAGACGTCAAAAATGAGGGTACTACAACTGTGACACTAGGTAGCACGCAAGACACCACTATATTGCCCACAATACAGATTCCCATGGAAGGTAATGACAGTAACAAAGTTTGTCGGGTACTTCTAGATCAAGGGTCTCAACGTTCCTTTATAAAGAGGTCCGTACTAGTGGGACTGAAGCACCGAATCGTAGGGGCTGAGACTCTTCGATTACAGGGCTTCACAGGGGTTACTGATAAACAAGACTACGAGATAGCGGAGATTTCATATTTCTATCGTAAAAACCGGTACTTTATGACTTGTATCGTAGTAGACACCCTACCAGAATATGTATCTGTGGGTGTGAAGAAGGTGGAACACGCATTACGTAGCAAAGGGGTTAACTTGTCAGATCCCATGGGAAATCAGAGTGAGGTGCATGTTCTACTTGGTGTAGATCATTATTATGAAGTAGTATACCCTGGATTTAAAAAGATGTGTGGTGTAGTTTTAATCCCCACTAAATTTGGATACTGCATGAGCGGAAAGGTGCATACTACACAGTCAAAGGTCCTGGTCGACACGGTCTCGATATATAGAGTCAATGTAACCGCGGCAGAGGAGTTGGGAAGGGAGGATTCCCAACCTAGTGACCCTAAGATGGCTGCCGAGTTCGACCTGGAACGACTGTGGAGATTGGATCACATAGGCATTAATCCTATGGAGACTGATTATGACTCGGAAGTTGCGCTACAAAGGTTTGACGAGTCTGTGTGCTACTGTGCCTCAGACAAGCAATATAAAGTTAGTTTACCCAGGAAAAGTCCAGAAATTTGGGGATGATCTGGCAACCTAAACATGACATACTAACTTTTCAAACAAGGTCTTTTGCTCAGCAGACAGGAGCGCACACCAAAAGAAGTCTGTTGAGCAAAGTTGCGCAATTTTTTGATCCTTTGGGTCTAGCATTACCTGTTACCATAAGAGCTAGGATTCTAATGCAGGAAGTTTGGAGACGTAAAATAGGATGGGATGACAGTTTGCCTGAGGACCTGAATGACCAAGGGACATTGTTGTTGAATGAATATGCCATCCTATGTACTAAACCTATACCTCGTAAAGTGGCGGCGTTCGGTGACGTTACGTTACACACGTTTTGCGATGCTAGCGCCACGGCATACGGGGTAGCCATATATGTTGTTACTTCATTTGGGGCACATTTAGTTACAGCCCGGGCCAAGGTAGCCCCGGTTAAAAAGGTAACTATCCCTAAAATGGAATTGACTGCCATGCTGCTATTAGCACGTCTGGTGCAACATGTACGCGCAGCATACGAGAGCGAATTAAATATTGAAATCGTTCATGTATGGTGCGATAGTCAGGTCGCACTCAACTGGATACATAGCAAGAAGTCTCTGCCAGTTTATGTGCGGAATAGGGTAGATGAGATTAGAGCCCTTTTGCCAGACGTTGCTTATCATTATGTAAATACAAAGGAAAACCCTAGTGATCTCATAACTAGGGGTATAACGGCTAGCCAGTTAATGAAGTCCGAATTGTGGTGGCATGGTCCAAAGTGGCTGCTCCATGAAAGTGAATGGACGATATGGCATGCTGTTGGTGAGGGACTTCTGCCACTGGAAACAGTGGCAGTTACAGCCCAACCAAATGAGCCACCGGGTCCTATCATGAAGTGGGCAAGATTCGGTGACTATAATAAACTAGTCAGAGTTGTAGCTTGGGTGTTGCGATAATTATGTATCCAATCTCAAGCTTAAAGTAACGGGCCAACTCTGCAACAGGGGTCACAACATTGATGCTCGTGAATTTAAAGCAGCTGAAGTAACTTTGATCAAATGGGTTCAAGTAGAAACCTTTTCCAATGAATTAGAATCCTTGAAAAGCTCGAATAAGACATTAATGCCTAATATAGTGCGTCAACTACGGTTGCACCTAGACAATGGCCTCATCAGGTGTGAGGGTCACCTGAAGTGGTCGGGTGTACCAGACGGCACAAACCGACCTATACTTATGCCAACAAGACATCACGTTACTGATCTATTGATCATACGTGCACATAGGGAAGTAAAACACTACGGAGTATGTCATATTATATCAAATTTACGTCTCACATGGTGGATACCCAGGGTTCGACAAGTAGCTCGACGCGTAGTACGAAAGTGTGTAATATGCCAGAGACTAAAGGGTAAACCATATGCAACTGGACCAGCTCCACCTCTACCTGAATGCTGTGTAAAGCACGTAGAACCTTTCCAAGCGGTAGGATTAGATTACACAGGGGCATTGAAGACGAGGGAGCATGAGAAGGTTTATATATTATTGTTTACCTGTGCGACGTCTCGAGCGGTACACCTAGAACTATGTGATAATATGTCTAGCGAAGAATTTATGCTGGCGTTCAGACGGTTTTGTGCCCGTCGTTCATTCCCTCAACTCATTCTTAGCGACAATGCTCCCACTTATGTCCAAGCATCAAAATATCTAAAGGATATGAGTAGTGATCCTACTGTTATCACTTTTTTGGGAGAGAAGAAGTGCGAATGGAGGTTCATTCCAGTTAAGGCACCTTGGTTTGGTGGAATGTGGGAACAATGTATCGGCATAGTAAAGTCAGGACTAAGAGCGGTTGTAGGACGTGCTCTATTAAAGAAAAGTGAGTTGACGACAGTCCTCGCAGAGATAGAGGCAGTCGTGAATGATCGCCCGCTTACATATGTGTACACCGACCTGCAAGAACCACTACCATTAACGCCAGCTCACTTGCTATATGGAAAACCGTTGACTGCGTTTCCATCTGATTTTCAGTCCATAGTAGAGTTAGAGGATCCCTTGTTGTACTCTGAGGTAGCGGTGTCTAAGAGATACCAGTATATATCCAGGATAATCGAGGATTTTAGGAAACGGTGGATTAGTGAATATCTGCTAGCATTGAGGGAAAGGAGTGTTACTCCCTCTGGTAGACCAACGGCACCTACAGTTGGTGAAGTTGTTTTAATTAAAGAAGATAGTCCTCGTTTATACTGGAAATTAGGCCGCGTATTGGAGGTATACAAGGGGGCAGACTCTGTAGAGCGGGTGGCACTATTGAAGACAGCCACTGGAACTACTGTTCGTCCTATCGCACGTTTGTACGCTTTGGAGCTCGATTCCGCATTGCAATCTGAAGCTCCACCTGTTATTGCTGGGTCCGAGGATTCTCAAAGGAACGACTCGCCTCTTACTGATGGTGATCATTCTCGGACCGGGACGCGTCCCAGACGCGCTGCTGCTGGCGCCGTCGACTTGTGGCGTCAGAAGATAGCCTCTGGGCAACTTTAGGTTTAAGGTGGGGTTCAGGTCTTTTTTGTGGGGGGAGTGTATCGTATAAATACGATAGAATATGACTCTTTTGTGATCTCGTATGTCTCTGTGACGTCACGATCTCTCCTACAGCACGACGTAGGACGAGTAGATCGTATATTATAAGATTGTAAATAAGTTAAGTTATAAAAGGCCTAATATGCTATTAAGCAATATTGCCATGGTCTTATGTAGTATATATGAATTTATCGTATATATTAATATAATTTATCGTATAGAGCAACCTAAATGCGGTTCGATAATTTGGGCTCCTGGCGGTTTGCCAAGGCAGCAAGGTGTGCTTTGGAGGTACGCCAGAGCCTTCACGAACACCAACCAGTTAACATCTAATTTTCCGCCCTCAGTTGATCGTGCTTTTGTGCCTGTAATCACAATACACACACACTCAGCTACACCACCAAGACGCTCTCATCGACATCATGACTGACTGATAGATAAGCATACATTATATAATCATGTCCATTCCCATGTAATCATTTATTCTTTCTTTAACTTGACTTGTGTCTTGGGACCGAAGTCTCGTTCCCCATTGTCCACCACCATATTGGGTAAACGTTCTCCCTTGCCTCATTGCCACGTGGAACTATTGGTGAGTTAATTCCTGGCTAATATTAACCCTTATAACCTTACCCTATATATACATTTGTTATGTGAGACCTTTGGATATAAATTAGCTTGTTTCAGATTGAATTCAATTTAGATATAGAGTAGTTTTCATTTAGATTGATTTTATTTGATTCATTATAGCTTAGTAATATTTAACTTCCATTGATAGTTTACCACAGTATGTGTACAGCATTGTTGATGTTAGTGATGGGTGTACTGTTTAGAGTTGTGAAGTGTTGTTCTGTCTCATTTGTGAATGCTTCCCAGTTAGCTCTTTTATAATTGGTGTATGTGTGTTTGTGGCTAGCTGGGGTGAGTCTGGTTTTGGTGGTGATAATGATCGGGAGGTGGTCAGAGCCTAAGGTTCTGACCACCCTCCAGGATGTTGTGGGGGCGAGTTCTGGGGAGCAAAAGGTGATGTCTGGAGATGATGGGTTATAGAGGGCTTGGTGAGGAATATGGGTATGTTGATGGATGTCGTTAAGGATGATGAGGTTATCAGTTTGGTTTTGTAGTACCAGCCCTCTGTCTGTGTCGGGGTTGTCGACAAACCAGGCCGACGTCTTGGCGTTGAAGTCACCACCCAGGATGATGTGTGGAAACGGTAATAGTAGATGGTGGACTAAAATATTTTCATTTGGTTTGGAAAAATGGCAGAGTCGCTTAGCTTCCAAAATCGGCTTAAATGGAATATATTCGGAATTAACTTTTTAGGGGTGGAAACACTTCTACAGGGCTTACACTGTGGGTAAAAGTAATCCTTTTATTTTACTTCCGATTATTAACACTTTGAAAGATTTATGAACTTTTAGGACACTTAGTGGGACTTTGTTTATTTTCTCGGAAACTTGGGTTTTCAGACAGAGTCGCTTAGGGGACTGTTTATTCACGCTCGCTTGGTAGATTACGGTTTTAGTCACTTTTTACTCTTTCCTAGATTCTCGGCTTAGATGTCTTCTCTTGTCTGCTTTCTGATGATGCTTCTGGTGGTGGCTGGCTCTATTCTTCTGCTTCTCTGTGGGCCGTCCAGGTGGGCTGGCTGTGTGAAGATAGTTACAGATGGGTTGATGGGCTTGAGATCTTGAGTATGGCTCCGTAACATATAGTAATTGTCGGGCAATTACAGTTGGGCACCATCTGGACTAACGCGAGTATTTCAGAGGTTTGGAGAAATACTCGATTATCCTGATCTGTATATCAACTGTTGATGAAGTCCTGTTAAGGTATTATTGGAATAGGATCTTGAATATCGTGCTTTGATAAAACAATTATAGCACGATATCGGACTAACGCAGTAAGTTTGGTAAAAGTGTTCTAACTGACTATCCTGATCTTTTAAGAGGTTCGGAGGACCCACGGCGGTGTTTAAACCTTTTAGTTACACAGTCTAATGGGATGCCACAGACTCAGTGCACCTAGGACTTGTATTTGCAGAGTGCCCTTGGGGTATCTCGCCAAGCCCTTTCTCTAACACAGCGGTCTCAGAGGTTTTGAGACTACCTGTGAAAAGTGGTAGTGTCCACTCTCGATAGTAATGAGTAGAGAGGTCGGGGGTGCCGGAGTCTCTCAACTCTTCACTATAGAAAATGCAATCTAGTAACAGAGACAATGTCAAATGCTGGTTGTGCCGAGCATTAACAGAGTTCCTATACAAGGACACTTTCGTACAGTGTCCACTTCTACAAGATAAAAATAGAGAGGTCGGTATTGCCGGAGTCTCTCCACTTTTACCAGGAAAAGTGGGACATGACAACAGAGACAATGTTAAATGCTAGTTGTGCCGAGCATTAACAAAGTTCCTCTATCAGGACACTTAGTACAGTGTTCAATTTAAAGAGTAATAGTAGAGAGGTCGGGGGTGCCGGAGTCTCTCCACTTTTACTAAAGAAAGTAGGACCTATAAAACAAAAAAAATTATATGCTGGTTGTGCCGAGCATTAACAAAGTTCCTAGAGTAGAACTTTAGCACTTCCCACTCTAGAGAATATTGAGGACGGTATTGTCGTACACCTCAACTTCTTTTATAGATGGTGCTTGTGGACTTACCTTTTTAATTAAGAGGAAGGAGTGGGAGGCCGGAGATCCTTCTTCCTAAGTTAAGGAAAGCTTTTCCAATCACAGTAGCTATGTTTCTCACTGGTTGTGCCGAGTGATGGCAGAGTTTCCTGTAACAGGCCACAGTTTCGGTAACTGAAAAATAATAATGAAGTTTCCGGGAGGCCGTACACTTCACTACTAGACTTATAGTAGACACCGCCTATCAAGAGTCTTTATGTTAGCCGGGTTGTGCCTCATCTAACAAAGATCCCTACGAATAGGTTTTTTGATCTCACAGACAGTATATTGAACTTTCGGGAGGCCGTTCGTCCAACTGAATGGAGGTTTAATTATAAGACTTCTAAAGGTTGTGGTGCCAGTATTTTTAGAAGCCTTACAATTGCTTAACTCTCTTCAAAAATCCTGACCTGGTATTAAGGATTACTGAGAGGGATCCTTCCCAACCTATAGGATGGTAAGGGCATGAGGAGGTATCCTTAAAGAGGTCTATAAACCCTTCTTACTCTGGTGGTCAAGGTATCCTTGAATATAATCAATTTACTAAGTGATGTGATGATGCTTAAATCAAAATACATCTCACAGAAAAAGGTACTTCATCAATGGTTAAATAAAACATCATATCATATCTATATGAACTCAATAAAACCTTGGAAAGCAATAATAGTGTTCAAGGAAAAGGAAATATGAAATTTGAACTTGCGTGGAATGTTTGGTGTCATGTGCATCGAAGGAATGAAGTCCTAGATGCGCATGAGAAAGTATTTTATCTATTATACTCCTTCCCGGCGTGGTGAAATGTGAATCTACTTACGTATCCTTGTTAGTAGTATTTATGTGGATAATGACTCGTAAACATATCCTGGTAATTCATTAAATAAAATAGTATGTACTTATGCTTTATTCTCAGATTGTGTTGGTATGCCTGAGCGGTATACCTGAGAGGTTTAAACGCATGAGGCGCCCTCTCTCGGCACGTGTGTGTGAGAGACACCAGCGCCATTTGACGTGGCATCAACTTTGGTACTAAGGTTACAGATAATATTTTATGAGAAGGAAGAACATGTGATTTGTATAACTAAAAGAAGTAGTTAACCCTTAACCATCGGCGCTCGACATCTGTCGAGTTAAAGAAAACGTGCCCATATGCGGGCCTCGGCATATGTCGAGTGCAATTTTGAGCACGTAATATGCTCTGAGAGAGAGCTGAGCGGTGCGAGGAGCATTGATTGCTTCCTGACCGCTCGCCACCACCGCCGTGGGTCGAATAAAATTTATTACATCCTCCTCCACCCTCTCTAACTTGCTACACAGGGAATTATGTAAGGAAATTACCTTATTTTAGGGTTTTTGCACTCGTGTTGCACGATCGTTGCAAGAGAACCAGTGGTCGTAGAAGGATGGTTCGGGTGTCATTGGAAAGCTCTGTTTATGCCCTTTCAGGGATAGATACTTGTATTACGCTCTGGGTCTTGTTTATGCATGAAAAAGAGCACGGGAACAACCTCATTTAGGGTAAAACCACCCGCTTGGCGGGTAGTAGAAGTTACCGACCCACCCGCTCGTAATGTGTTAAAGGATGACAAAAAAAGGTTTATTGAGGTATGTTTTGATATCCTTATTACATAATTAGGTTTTCAAAACATAATTATATAAATTTCATCTGGTTAATGATTTCTTATTAGATTTATTACAAATTACTTATAATCTAATTCTTAAATCTCTAACATGTACATTATATCTTAATATATAAAGAGGACACAGGTGGTTTTATATTACAAGAAGAATGTATATACTGTGTCTAGAATGGTTGGCTAAACACTATCTTCTTCTTTGTTGATGTGATAGGGCGAATAGTCTTGCTGGGCGTGATTGGACATTCCTTTTCCGGTGTGACCTTCGTCAGTACAGCGACTCGTCTGTTGGTGGTTGATGTCTTCGGTCCCTTCTTCCTTTTCGGTTCGCCTTCTTCCTCCTTGTTTTCATTTTCTTCTGTTTGGGTCTCCTTCCGTTTTCGGGGTATTTTAGGAATAAATTGCCAAGAAGTGTTGTAGAGTGGTTTTACAGTCCAAACATTCAAATATCGCCTTGACAAATATCTTGCCATGAACCCACGACTAACTACATTTGTGCATGAGTAATGTGACCGTTTTAGTTTCGTACATAGTACTATAATTTAGTTTTTTGACCACAGCTTTTCTGGAACTGAAGCCCGTCTGTTGATGGCTGTGGCAAAGTTTTTGTTTTCTTTTTCTTTTTTAACAAGCAGCCTAGTAAGTACCAGTAGGTCTATTGTTACTTGCCTTCCTTTATATTCCTTAGTATTATTACTTTCAAAAACAGTTAAGAGTCCCTCCCAAGCTATATACTTGACATATATTTATTCTAGGTTACTTTCTTTTTAATATTGTATATTAAAATAAACAAGCCTGAAAATAGATGTGTGATACGTCCGAAAATTTGCAAATATACATTATAAACATGTAAACGGGTGTGGTTCTGTCCTAATCTTCATTTACAAAAGCTGCTGCCACTGTATACCTCACCAAATCAATCATCATCAGCAGCAGCACCAGCAATAGCATTTCCACAACCATCATCATCATCATCTAAGCCATCATCATCATCCAAGCCATCATCATCATCCAGATGCCAAGACATGCCCAAACATATTATATATTCAACACTAAACAGATCTAACTCACCAAACCAACCCTAACACAACCAAGAGTAATCTAAAAATGACCTAACTTGGCATAAATGAGGTGTGCGGTTCATGGTGCCATTGGCGCCAAATGAATAAAATACCTTTTGGGGGGTCCAGGTGGCATATTATTGACTTAGACTTAGTAAATTACACTGGATTTTAGTGCCAGAGCATGTCTCAAATCAATCAAGATCAAACAGTTGCAATAAATCGTCATTTGAGAGAGGAATCGTTGGGCAATGGCAAAATTTAGTTTTTCGCCTTTTTCTCAAAACTATAGTTAGTTTAGCATTTTTCCCTATAAAAAGTTTGTTTTTGGTATAATTTTAATAAGTAAGATATCATTGGAAAGAGGAGAAAAAATGAAATAAAGATATGTGACAGATTTTTGATACACCACTAACACTTTTGACAGGAGGCTTGCAACCTTTCACATCTTTAAAAAAACAAAAAAATATTAGCGGCAAAAATATAGGGTGTATCAAAAATCTGTCACAAATGTGTATTGTACTTCTTATAGCGGTTAGCAGACTTGCAAGAATTGCGAAAATCCGAGGTAGCGAAAGCTCTATTGGTCCGATTTGATTTATTTGTGGATATGGTGTTCCTAGAAGTAGTATCTATTACCTGTATAAAATTGAAAATTATCGGACCATTTTGAAAAACATGGCGGACGCTCCCCTTGAGGTGGAAGCATTCAAACGGTACCATCGCCTTCAAACCCAAGAATCTCATACTTCCTATGTTTCTACGCGGAATCAAGCAATATCTGTTCTTCGACTCGCCAAACATTCTTTCGTCAATAATAAATACACTGAACTATCCAACTCTAGCTCTTCCCAAACCTTCTGGCATATAGCCAAAAACATTTCCAACAATTTTTCTTCTTCGTCTTTCCCTCCTCTTTTCCACTTTGATGGCACCACTGCCACTTCTTCCTCTGACAAAGCTGAACTCTTCGCTAACACTTTCGCAAAATACTCCAACTTGGATGATTCCACTGCTATTCCTCCCTCTCCACCCCCTCTCCCTTAGTTATGCAATGTAATTTCCACCCTCTCTGGGCTAAATACTAAGAAGACGTATGGATCGGATGGAATTCCTCCTGTTGTACTACAAAACTGTGCTTCCGTGCTGACTCCCTGCCTAGGCAAACTTTTCCATCTCTGTCTCTCCTCTAACATCCCTTCTTGATGGAAGTTTGCTCTCATTCAACCTGTCCCAAAGAAGGATGACTGCTCTTAGCCCTCCAACTATCGTCCAATTGCTCTCAATTCTTGATCTCTAAAGTTTTTGAAACTGTTCTTACTTCAAAATTTCTTAAGTATTTATCTTCCCATAAAAACCTACTCTCAGCCTGCCAGTATGGCTTCCCTAATGGCTGCTCTGCTTGCTGGTAATCTTCTTTCTTACATTACTAACTCCTGGTCATCCACCATTCGGAACTTCGGTAAGACTTTTTCAATTGCGCTGGACATATCGAAAGCCTTCGATAGAGTCTGGCACAAATCCCTCATTTTCAAAGTACCCTCCTTCGGTTTCTATTCCTCTAGCTGTGCTTTTATCTCTAATTTCCTTTGCTTTTCCATAGCTGCGGTTGTGGACGGCCACCGTTCACTTCCTCAACCTATCAACTCTGGTGTTCCTCAGGGTTCTGTCCTATCTCCAATTATCTTCCTATTATTCATTAACATCCTTCTCAACTGCACCTCTAGCCCCGTTCACTCATATGCTGACAACTCTACATTACACTATTCAACTAGCCTTCCACAACATTATTCACAGCAGGAACTCCAAAACTCACGTAAAGAGGCCATAAAGCACCAATCTTCTGATCTCTCTACTATCTTTAATTGGCACAGAAAATACCTTGTTACTTTCAATGCATCCAAAACTCAATTTTTCCATATGTCTACTCGTCGCCCCCTTCCAGAAAACTATGATTTACCATTCAATGACATTCACAATTTCCTTTCATCTGCTCTTAATGATCTTGGTGACTCTTTTTCTTTTGATATCTCGTGGAAAGATCATATAATCACTCTTGCTAAAACAGTTTCCCAAAAGCTGGGTGTGCTCATCCACCTCAGGGGGTTCTTTACCCCTGCGCAGCTTCTTGCTCTGTACACAGTGCGTCCATGTATTGTGCATTGTTCAAATGTCTGGGGAGGATCCTTTCACACAGCACTTCTAGACAAAGTAGAAAAGAAAGCCTTCCGTCTCATTAACTCTCGTCCACTCACTAATTCTCTGCAGTCGCTCTCTCTCTTCGCCGCAGTGTTGCATCTCTCTCACTATTCTAACTTCTATTATAATAATCAGTGTTCCTCAGAGCTCTCTCAGTGTATACCAACCCTCTTCGTAGAGCATGTAGCACCCGTCTTGCAACACAATCCTAGCCCTACTCTGTACAACTCTCCAAACCAAGATTATTGCAACGTTATTCTCAATCTTTCTTCTATTCATCAGCTGAGCTCTGGAACTCTCTCCCAGAATCAGTCTTTCCCTCACCCTATGAATTAAATTGCTTCAAACTCCATATATATATATATATATATATATATATATATATATATATATATATATATATATATATGTCTATGTGAATGAGGGAGACAAAAGGCATAACTGCCTGCAGCGAGTGCCTCCCTCAGATTTCAAAGAGTGACAGGGCCAAAATCAAGGAACGTTCGAGCTAAAATTCCTGGACACGCGGAGTTTGAAGCAATTTAAGTCATAGGAAGAGGGAAAGACTGATTCTGGGAGAGAGTTCCAGAGCTCAGCAGTTGAATAGAAGAAAGTCTGAGAATAGCGTTTCACTCTTGGGTTGGAGAGTTGCACAGAGTAGGGGTGGGATTGTGTTGCAAGACGGGTACTACGTACCCTACGTAGAGGAGGTGGTATACACTGGGAAAGCTCCGAGGAACACTGATTATTGTAGTAGCGATAGAATAGCGAGAAAGATGCAACATTGCGGCGAAGAGAGAGAGAGATTGCAGAGAGTTGGTGAGTGGACGAGAGTTAATGATACGAAAGGCTTTCCTTTCTACTTTATCTAGGAGTGTGGGGTGAGAGAATCCTCCCCACACATGTGAACAATATTCAATACAAGGACGCACTGTGCCCCTTTAAAGAGCAAGAAGCTGCGCAGGGGTAGAGAACCCCTTGAGGCGGTTGAGCACACCCAGCTTCTGGGAGGCTGCCTTAGCGAGACTGGTAATATGGTCTTTCCAAGTGAGAGCAGAAGAAAAAGAGACACCGAGAACATTGAGAAAAGATGAAGGGTTGATATTTGTATTGTTGAAGAATAAGGGATAGTCCTCTGGAGGTTCCTGACGGGTAGTAAGATGGATAAATTGAGTTTTGGAAGCATTAAATGCAACAAGGTTTTCTCTACCCCAATTGGAAATAGTAGCTAGATCAGATGGTAAGTATGTTATGGCTTCATTACGTTTACTTTTGAGGGACTGCTGCCTGGGGCGTTCTGGAAAACTAATTGAGTGGTGTAAGGTAGAGTCGTCTGCATATGAATGGATGGGACTGGATGTACAATTGTACAGTTGAGAAGATCATTTACGAAAATTAGAAAGAGAATAGGATATAGGACAAAACCCTGAGGAACACCGGAGTTGATAGGATGAGGAAATGAGCGATGGCCGTTAACAACCGCAGCTATGGAACAGCCGGAAAATAAATTAGAGACAAAGGCACAGATGGAGGGACAGAAACCGAAGGAGGGCAGTTTAGAAATTAAAGATTTGTGCCAGACTCTATCGAAGGCCTTCGATATGTCTAGTGTAACAGAAAAAGTCTCACCGAAGTCCCGAAAGTTGGATGACCAAGAGTTAGTAAGATATGAAAGAAGATCACCAGTAGAGCGACCCATAATATATATATATATATATATATATATGTATATATATATATATATATATATATATATATATATATATATATATTCAGTTTGCTCCCGAGATCTATATATCAACCTTATAAGGCACTCTAAAACCCACATCGAGATAAATGTGTACTTGTTTTGGTAGGAAAATGTCTAAGCCAAAGGTCACTAAATTATAGGCTCGCTATCACTCACCAGGGAATAATCGACACCTAAATGGCATGACGGGTCTAAATATTGACAAAGAAATGGGACAAAAGGCTTAAGATCACCAAGCTACTAGAGCAAACGTCTTAAAATGTCATAACTAATGGTGCTAAGCATGAGGGAGAAGGGGTTCAGAAGAAAAATATTCCCCCCCCCCCCCCCCACCCCCCCCCCAAGCCCCCTTTGGAATTGTATTGTTTTATTTTGATGTTCCTTTATTCACCATGGCTATATATGTTCACGATATTATAATATCTTCTTTGTATTTGCAAGGCCTTCAGCCACAACGTCTCCCAAACTGTTTAAGCTTTATCAATAAAACAATGCCTACAAGTATATACAGAATATTTAATAAATAGAGATACATGGTCAATCTAAATAGTAACTTTGTAAAGTTCGTTTACCTGTCATTCGTAAGGAGATGTTTTATTTACAATGTTGTATTGTATCTTGGTTAGGATGTTGTAGTTTATTATCATGGGTTGTATTACTAGTTTGTTGTACAGTTGTAGTAGAGTTATCGCCGCCACCACCCACTGCCATGTATATTTTATTGGTAATGACAAATATGATATCAGAAAAACGTCCACATGTTGACGCATTTTAGCAGTTATTTTTGGCAATAATTAGATGATTTTAAACAGATTAGGAGGATCCTTTAGGAATTGAAGGGATCAAAGTTAACTCCATTTTGCAGCTGACACCTACAGATCCTTCCTAAACTGAATTTTATCGTCAGCCAAAATAAAATGGTAGGACAGTCACTTACACACAACTGTTTTAGACTTACTTTTGATATTATATTTGCGTAACTCAGTGGCAAACACAATACAATGATTTTAAAGGTGGGTGGTGGGTGGTTGGGGGGGGGGGGGGGAACGTTACTTTGCTACCTAGACCTCTATCAATCTTTTAAAAACAACCCCAATACCTCTTTTCGAGATCAATTTGTATATTTGTTCGGTAGAAACATGTCCTGGACGTCCTAAAATTAAAACCCAATAGGGCTATACATGAGGGAGAAATGGGTCCAGAACAAAAAAGAACCTCCCCTTAATAAGCCAATATGAATGTTATGTCTCAATATGTTGATTGCCGTTGTTGCTGCAATCAATAACACCTACAGTACATTCAATTTGATCTGTAAATATAGTCAGTGTCACACGACCGATTTTCCAGCAATATTCTATGAGCAAGTTTTTCTTGCAATATTTTAGTGTTCTTTCACATTGAACTGAGCTAATAGACTGATGTTTGATTATGTTAAGTGACTGAATTTTGATATGCCTTACTTTTTAAGCTGGCAAACTACAATTATCCGTAGAAATTAGCGGAAAAATAGCTTGGGTGACACCATCTTGAATAAAGTGGAATGTACATTTTAAGGAGCGAGATAAGGACTAAGAAAGTGTACGAGAGTGATGTGGAATGTCAGAGAGGAAGAGGCATTGTTAGTAAAATGGAGGGAAACTCTCGAGGAATACGATTTTGAGATATATTATCGACCTGGCAAACTACACACGAATGCAGACTAGACGCCCTCTCCCGCCTTCCAGTACCAGATGTCATCCGAATGAATTTAGCTGCCCTAGCGAACTCCACACCAGCCACCAGACCCAAATCCCCAACGAATCCAAACTCAGAGCCAAACCTATTGCAGTCCTGGAAAACAAAAATCAAACCAAAGTGGATTCCTAAAGATATCTTCTATAATTTAACACAAGACGAAGACCAACTACGCACCGAATCTTGACACATAGCTTTAGAACCACACATAGCTCAGGAGTACATGATAGTCATACACGAGGGAAATGAAATCCATTTGGGCAGACACAACATCTTACAAATATTTCACCAACATAATTGGACTATCCACCCTTCCAATATCGCGAAACGTGTCAAAGAAGCCTGCAAACACTGTGCATTAGGAAAAGACAGAAGCAAAACCCCCGGACCAACAGGAAAACTCTCAGCCCATAAACCTTGGCAAACGCTATCTCTCGATGTGAAGGGTCCGTTTACAGCAAGCCATGGAAAAAAAAATGTATTGTCACTTTCGTAGATCTGTACTCTAAATTCCTAATTGCATGCCCTGTAAAATATCACAGTGCCCTGACGGTAGCCGAAGTATTAGCCACTGACATTTTCCCTGTGTTCAGACTCCCTGTCACCTTACTTTCCGACAACGCCCCAGAATTCTCCGGACAAGTTTGGGAAGCCTTCACAAAAAAATGCGGTTTAAAGGCAAAACACTCCTCACCATACTGGCCCCAAGGCAACTCCGTCTGTGAGCGCAGTCACCGTACCATCAATAATCAATTACGAACAAGATCAATTGCCCTAAATACATCGGACTGGCCAGCACAAATAAAAATGATACAGTGGGGAATGAACACATGCCCTAGAGACAACGGCATCACCCCACATGAACGATTCTATGGCGTCGCCCAACTGTTGATACCGTTTCACAACCTCGCTAAACCATCCACCTCCGACATAACTACTGACCCCCTGCAACATCTGAAAAACACCCTTCACACGGCTCATACCTGTCAAGATGTGCGACGTGACACCGCCACACACACCAACCCATTTTTAATAGGTGACACCGTAATGGTGGCAAAACTACCAATTGTAAACAAACTAGGTCCCCGATATGTAAAGCCATACAAAATCACACAAGTTCCCAACCCCTATCAAGTTATTTGTCCGGATTTATAATCCTTTGCCCAACCATGACTAGTACAACCCACCCACTAAATCTCCCCACCAACTATTGACACCCCCGACATCACCACACCCGACAAACACACACACACGCACCAACCAACCCCACAACACGCATAATCATTTCTAACTCACAAGCTAACACACAAATAACCCGACCTCAACGCACACCCCCTCCAATATCCCCCTCACCACACTTAACTCCATCTAGACAACCAGACAACACAAAAACATCACAACACAAACGTAGCCACAAACCAACATTTCATTACAAACTCCGTCCACGCCTACAAGCTAAATCTTCGTCAAAGTCAAACAAATACCAACTTCAACAAAGAAAAACAAAGATCAACAAACACCAAATCAACCCACCACATTCCACACCAAACAAACTCATCACAAACGCTCATCTACCTCACCAACAAATTCCTCTTCCCCATCACCTAAAAAAAGAACGCCCACATCTCTCACCCACACCCTCTCCTCCCACGTCACACCCATCAACCACATCCCCTTCATCCAACCTATCTTCACCTTCAAGAAAAAACCTCCCTCAACCCCTATCTCAACGACAACAACCAACAACACCCCCTTCAAAACATAAAACCCCCACATCCTCACCTTCATCAACTCTTCCTCAACCTCCGCTCCTAAAAAAACAATGTAAACCACCACCATCAAGCAACCAGCAACCTCAAACATCAACATCATCAGAGTATTTCAATAAAATATTTCAATCAATTCAATTCAATCAGAACTTGCCATCCACCTCAACTGAACAACAACCTCAACAAATCAACCAACCTCGCCGCCTTGCACCTCCCAACCTCTCCCCTTACCCATTCACCATTCCCAACACAACTAGCCGCCCTCAAAATAAATCATCCATTTCTCGACAAAACAACCCATACACTAACCCCACTTCGTTACCCACCACCCCAAACCCTCGACCACACAACCACCCCTCACCTAACCCATATCTCCTAATCCACCCCATATTCCCGCCCAGAACATCCACCCAGACCAAATTCTACTACTAGATCAGGTCGCCTTACACAACCCCCGCAACGATTTTCCCCAATTCTTTTCACAAAACATACATAATTGTTGTGTCCTTCCTCTGTAACCAGAACAAAACACACACACACACACTTCTAAAACTCCAAGGATCTCTTCCGCAACTAACACAGATGTTTGTCCTACTCAACACATTTTTGACAAGAAGACAAGCCCTTCTACTTTCGCATCCGCATCTGTCAATAAAACCCCTCAGGTCAATGACCGGGTCATCACTTGCCCTCACACCACCAGAGCAGCAACAACAATTACCTCCTCCACCCGTCACCTACCTCTTACCACCACCATAACGAACTCTACTCCCTACGTAAAACAAGTTAAATGGTCCACGGATCAGAAAATCTTCTGGAGAATCCGGTTCATCGAGGAAGCAATAACAGCCGCCATTATTGAGAATGCACCATCTTTTCTGACAATAACCATCAACCTTCTCAAAACCCAGGACCAACGCTCCATCAACTGGTGGAAATATCTACATTCACTACCCAGCTTCACTCAACAAGGAAATTCTTTTATGTTCCCGCTTGGAGCATGAGGCCGTGCCTACGATATTAGGGAGGGAAGTGAAATAGCGAGAAATAAGCAGACCTCCACACACCAACAAAGGAAGACTTCCGGACACACACAAGGAAACACTTCCATACAACAGCAAGAATAGGAGGAAAGAGAAGCTCAACAAGGAATGAGAACAAGAGAGCAAAATGGTGACCACCGACGAAGACAGCAAAGTTAAGGACATCAAAGAAAGCGTACCAGCCCAGGGAAAACGGAAGAAAAAAAAAGAAAAGAGAACAAGCCCTACACCTCAAAATAACTAACCTGTTCCATATTCCAAAAGTGCCTCACCATAATCAACGATCCATAGAACAAGACCAGAAGACGGGAAAACAAGAAGAAAGGTCTACCACGGAATATACACACAAGGAAACCACACATGTACTAGCAAGACAGCAAAATGGCGACCAACAGGGAAGACAGCAATATGGTGGACAACGAAGAAAGCGTACCGAGCTGTGGGAAACACAAAAAAAAACACAAATGGAAGGAGAACATAAAGAAGCCAGAAATACACAATCTTCAACATGCCCCGTATTCCCAACATTCCATGCAAGAATCAACCAACAACAAAGTAAGAGAGAAAGAGAAGTCCAAAGACAGGAGAAAAGGAGGAAATAGTCACCCGGAAACACACGCACAAGGAAACAACATGTGTGCCCAGCGTCCGTCAAATTACCAAGGAAAATAATACTAGACCAGTACTAGCCGCCAGCAGACAAGCCCGAGTTGCCACTATTAATATTGGATGCCCTATTACACCCGGGAAGAACATTAAAATTTCCTACTGTTCATCACAAACAGAGAAAAGGAAGCTAGTGTTCAGCCAGGATGAAAAGGACTCCTACACTCATCAAAGGATTAAACATCTATGCCCTTCTTACCCAAAAGGATCAAAATCCTTGCATACCAGCTTTTAGAGGGTCCTCCCCAATCCCCCAGATTAACCCTGACCGCACTTGTGACCTTTATGCTCCCATACATCCATCCCTGTACATATCAGACTAAGTCGTCACTATGCTGGAAGAAACTGATCAGGGCAAGCAATTTCAGGGCTTAGTAAGCGTTGGCATTCCAACTTACCAAGTCTTAAAATTACCTTCTCATTCACTTGGTGACCATCGGCATACCGAGTCCCACAGGTCTGAGGAGTATTTTCCCTATTGTGGGATCGTTATTAGTAGTTGGCATACCATCACTAATATTGAGTCTTTAATAGGCTGCTCCTTTAATAATAGAAGGCTGAAGTACGAGGGCATACCCACACTCAAACTTATATTATTAAAACTGCACTCAAGTAAGACTACCAAGTGGAAGTTGGCATTCCAAAGCCACTTGTGTAGCTCAGGGCCCTGCGAGATACAGTAACTGGCACTCTGCAAGAAGACGTCCTTGGTGTAATAGTCTGTAGCATACTATTGGACTTTTACAGCTAAAAGGTTTAAACACCGTCCCGAGTTCTTTGAACCTCTTACAAAGATCAGTGGAAGTCGAAATGACAAGAATGGTCATAGCCATATTGTCTCCTCGTGTTAGCCCGATATAGTGCCAACTCTTCATAACTGGGGCACTATATTTAAGATCCTAAATCAAGAATACCTGAACAGAACTTCATCAACGATTAATATAAAGGTCAGGATAGTCGAGTATCGCTTAGATTTATGCTATATATACTCGCGTTAGTCCGATGAGGTGCCCAAACATATTTATATATTTACGGAGCCGCATTTAAGACCCCACTTTCATTAATCCATCTGTAACTACTACTTCATACAACAGGCCAACCTGGACGGCTCAACAGAGACTCAGAAGATGATAAGTTGTCCCCCCCCCCCCCTTGAAAACTCATTAATTCCAAGTGCCTACTACTGGAGTTATTATATGAAAACTGAAGACGACGTTGATACTAGTGACGAGATATAATAAATTAAATCCACAAAATCTCACCAGTGCGCAAGGTGATAGTACAAAGTTAGAGTTCCATATTAACTCTGCCAAAATGACTTACACAACTATGTGTGTATAGTTAGAGTCCCTATCAATCGAATCTACGCAATTCTCAATGGTGCACCAAGTGATAGTCAAAAGTTAAAGTTCCATATTGACTCTGTCCAAAATTCTACCTATGTGTGTAAAGTTAGAGTCCCCTAAATTTACTCTACCTAATTCTCACTAGTGTGCTGAGTGACAATAATAAGTTGGAGTCCCATATTGACTCTGTTAAAATTCCAACTATATATACAAAACAATAGTCTCTAATATTGACTATATTTAATTCTAATCAGTGCGCTAGGTGATAGAAACCAAGTTAGAGTCCAGTGTATTGACTCATAATATAATCTCGTCCATTCTTAGTGTGAACTTAGTATCATATGTAAATATTAATTCTATACATGATAGTATTCAACACTTCAGTCTTTTCATCACTATATGAGTGTGGTTTATATAATGCGGCACAATAAGCTTACCTATTATATACCTGAGCTCTGCCTAGATCCTCGATCGTACTAGAAGATCGTATTTATGTCTGTACAAAATTACCTATCTACTTTATAACCATATAATCTATGATATAAATGTGCTTAGAGCTTAAGATAAATAAACTGTTCTTAAAATATTATCTCAGTGTTATATATATATAATTATTCTCTATTCTTTATATGCATGTATTGTATGAATTCTGAAATCTCCAGTCTTGAAAGAACTCACCTCAACCAATAGCTAAGCTGATATAAAAATCACGCTATAACAATATATATATATATAACGATATAATTATTCGTTTTAGAATGTCATGGACCCAAATTCGTGATTGACTCGATTATTGTAATTCACCTCTGTCCTTAATATTTTATTTTTAACTATATAACTCCTAATTCATCGTAACGATTTATATGTATATCATTTAATGAAATTTGATATTCATAAATACTTTATGTGTGTTCCTATTAGTTTCTGATGATGAAACGAGATGGTTTTGAAACGTTAGCAACAATATAAAAGTCAGGATGTGGTTACCTACGCTGGTGTTTCATTTCCTTATAATTATATGCACGTGCTATTGAAGATGTATGATGACTCACGATTGGCAGTGAGGGTAAAAGGTGTAATGAATGAAGAGTTTACAGTTAGTGTGGGAGTTCACCAGGGGTCTGTGTTAAGCCTTCTCCTCATTGTTACGGATTAGAGGTACTATCTAAATATCTTTGATGTGCTCCCCTGGGAACTGTTTTTGCAGATGACCTAGTACTTATCGCAGATAGTGTGCAAGATGCCAAGGCCATATTCAGAAGATGAAGGGATGGAATGGTAAGTAAAGAGTTAAGAGTTAATATCAATATAAAACAAGGTTTTGTGCGGTAAATTAGGGCGTCGAAATGTAGAATAAGTGGTGCATACCCATGTGCAGTACGCAGAAAAGGAGTGGGAACGAACAACTCAATTCATTGTAGTGTTCTTTGTTGTTGGGTACACCTCGGGACGAACCGCTGTACTAGAATATAATTATGGACTTCTGCTGAGGAAGAAGTCCAAAGTTGAGAAATGTGTATGTCTAGTATACACATGTGAGCGTGTGTTGAATGAACAGCTCGAGTGTTAACTTTGGCAAAGAGTCACTGGAAATGGTGGACAAGCTTTGCTACTTGGGAGATACCATCTCTGGTGATGGTTGGGCGGAGGCCATCACTATCGCCAGAAGTAAATGTAGTGGGGGAAAGTTCAGAGAACTGCTGCCAATTCTAACCATGAGGGTAAAGGGAAGTGGGATGTGACAAGATGAAAATAGTGAGATGGATCTGTGGGGCCAAACTGCAAGATGGGATATCTAGTGACGAGCTGAGGAGACGGTTAGGTATCAAGAGTATCAGTGATGAGATGCGTTCAAGCAGGCTTGGATAGTATGGATATGAGGAAAAGGTGGATGAACTAAGTTGGGTGAAAAGATGCAAGTCCATGAACATGAAGGGAGCAGCACCAAGAGGCAGACCAAGAAAATGTGGGGTCAGACTATAATTATACGCTCTGATCTTGAATGAATAAACCTGTCTTGAGGCAACTCTGAATGGGCTGCCTGGAGCATCGCCATTAGGATGTCAAATGGAACAGCACTTCATGAGGAACACTCGGTCTTTAACTGTATGTATATAATTATGTATGTATGTCTGTATGTATACATGTATGTATGTATGTACAGCGAATCAGTAACGAAAAGTTACCTTTCTCCCTACGACATGAGGAGTTAGAGATATTAAACACTACATTTGATACATAGTGACTACTATGAAACACATGCATAATAATACTGATAGGGTTAATAAAACTCTTGTTTTCTTTTTATATATGTTAATATAATTGCATAATATTCCAAAGATACAACACATAATGCATTACACAGTAGCTTACACCATACCATAGTCTATTTGTTCTAGCTGACGGAAAATTGCCATGTTTGTATCTTGATTAAACTGATCTTGTGAAGGTTTTGTATTGAACTATGTTGTTAATAATGACAACTTAGTATTAACATCTTGCAGAGAAAATAGTTTCATAATTCATAATTTAGTATTGAATAATCAGTTGTTAATGGATTACATTTTCCACCAGGTGAAATAAAATAGACTATGGTTATAAGAAAAATCATAGTGCCACTCTTGCTAAAACCGCTTCCCAGAAGTTACTGTAAGTATGCTCAACCGTCTCCATGGGTGTTTCACTCCTGCACAGCTTCTTGCTCTGTACCAGGGCACAGTGCACTCCTGTATTCAGTATTTTTCGCATGTGCGGGGTGGCTCCAACCATGCCACACTTCTCGAAAGAGTAGGATCAAAAGCATTTCGCCTCATCAACTCACTTCCTTTTACTAGTTCCCTACAATCTATTTCTACACGCCGCAATATTGCATCTCTTCCACTCTTCTATCGCTATTACAACAATCAGTGTTCATCGGAGCTCTCTCAGTGCATACTCCCTCCCTTGCGGCGAGTACGTGACACCCACCTTTCAACACATTCCCACTACTATTCTGTCCAGCTCTCCAACCCAAGAATTAGCAAATTTTCTCAATCTTTCTTATTCTCAATAAGTGAACTCTGGAACTCTCTCCCTCAATCAATCTTTCCATTTTCCTACGACCTAGATTACTTAATTAAGCAAGTTTTTTAATTAAATTAAATGAATTCAGCCAAAAACTAGAAGATAGCTTCAAAATGACACCAGAACGAGATTCGTAGCACACAGGGTTCATCCGCAGCGCTATCAATGACATCGGCAAATATTCGCTAATACTGAGCGATGTCGCTAATGTCGCACTACATTTGCCTTTGGCAGTGCTGCATATGTCTAGCGAGACATGGCTGATATCCGTCAATGCCGCGGCCGCCAGGCTGGAGAGCGGACCGGGGACTGCCACGCTCCCGCTCACTAGCACTCATCTCCGCAGGTTTTAAGAGCCTGTAAATTGCTATAAATTGCCATGGCGTTCCAGAACGATCCCTGCAGCCAGTGGGTTAAACTTTGTGTGTCCAGGCATTTTGACCCAAATGCCCCTTGAATTTAGCTCTCTGTCACTCTTTTGGCTTTGGGGGAGACACTCGTCACAAGGAGCCTACCTTTTGTCTCCTTCATACACATAGACAAAATAATTAAGTGTTGATAACCCAGCAACTATTAACTGCCATATGCCTTAATACTCGAGAGGGTGGCCACTATTGAATCGCCTTCATATAATCCTTCCACATTCTGAGGCAACTCATTCCATTGCTAGGGAGAGTCGATAAAGCTCAACTGTATAGTGTGTGGTGGTGGATATGGTATAGTATTGCACTGTTAAGCGGTTTGGTTTATTTATTAGTTTATATATATAATTACATATATCTGTATTTTTTAATGTTTTAGTTTCCTCCCTAAACCCCCATCAAGCTCAATATATTATCCTCAATATCCCACTTTGAGATAAAGAAATGAGACGAAAGGTCTTAGCATCGACAAACTAATTGGGCTAACGACAATTTGTTTTTCAAAACTAGTGGGGCTAAGCATGAGGGAGAACAGAGTCCCTTCCCTTTATGATGACTGTGGATATGAATGTAGCTGTAGCCCGTGTAATCCCCCCCCCCCCCCCCCCTCCCCATGCCGATCAACTGCTATACCCTGTTCCAAATACCTAGGTCGAAACTCTTGAACATTAACCTCTTTGAGGGGACGCTATGTTATATATATATATGTTGTATTATTATTACCGGTATATATATATATGTTGTCTTATTATTACCGGTATATATATATATTTGTTTTAGTCCGTTCCCTAGACCTCTAATAATCTAAACATAGAAAAACAAAAAAACTCCTTCGATAATTTGTTCAAAATTTTTTAGGAGAAAAATTTCCCGGCCGAAGGCCGGTTCCTCCAAAATTACAGTCTCGCTATCGCTTGGCAGGAAAAAATCGACACCTAAGTGACACGAAAGGTCTTAATATTGACAAAGAAATGAGCGAAAGTCTCAAAATGTGAAAACTAATGTGGCTAATCATGAAGAAAATCATAAAATACAAATCTCCCCTTAACTCACAAACGGCCACAGTAATCCAGCTAATATTGCTACCATTTTGGAAGGGTCAGCCAGGGAATAGGTGTGGAAATTTACAGCCCATTTGCTCTAGCCCCTTTTTCGAGTTACAGAGGTTAGGGTTCACGATATCTGGCCTACCTATTTGGAACAGGGTATAACAAGTCTCTTAAGGGGAGATTTGTATTTATTTGTTCAATTATTTATTTATTTTATTTTATTAGTTGCTCCCAAGACCTCCATCAAGCTTCACAATTGCTCCCATATTTTTCTATATTTATCTATATTTTTTTGGTAGAAAAATGTCCTGCGAAGGCTGGTTTCTCCTAAATTACAGGCTCGCTGTCGCTCGCCAGGAAAAATTCAACACACCTAAACGGCACAAAAAGGTCTTAACAAATGGATCGAAAGTCTTAAAATCTCAAAAACTAATTTGGCTAAACATTAGGGAAAAGGGGCTCCAGAAAAAAAATCCCTGTAATGACCTGAAGAAGCTATCTGTAACACGTTGTCAATAAAGTGCTCCTCCTCACAGGGTGTTTACATTACCTCTGTTAACTTTTAGAGGTGCGTTGTCAATAAAGTGCTCCTCCTCACAGGGTGTTTACATTACCTCTGTTAACTTTTAGAGGTGCGTTGTCAATAAAGTGCTCCTCCTCACAGGGTGTTTACATTACCTCTGTTAACTTTTAGAGGTGCGTTGTCAATAAAGTGCTCCTCCTCCCAGGGTGTTTACATTACCTCTGTTAACTTTTAGAGGTGCGTTGTCAATAAAGTGCTCCTCCTCACAGGGTGTTTACATAACCACTGTTAACTTTTAGAGGTGCGTTGTCAATAAAGTGCTCCTCCTCACAGGGTGTTTACATTACCTCTGTTAACTTTTAGAGGTGCGTTGTCAATAAAGTGCTCCTCCTCACAGGGTGTTTACATTACCTCTGTTAACTTTTAGAGGTGCGTTGTCAATAAAGTGCTCCTCCTCACAGGGTGTTTACATTACCTCTGTTAACTTTTAGAGGTGCGTTGTCAATAAAGTGCTCCTCCTCACAGGGTGTTTACATTACCTCTGTTAACTTTTAGAGGTGCGTTGTCAATAAAGTGCTCCTCCTCACAGGGTGTTTACATTACCTCTGTTAACTTTTAGAGGTGCGTTGTCAATAAAGTGCTCCTCCTCACAGGGTGTTTACATTACCTCTGTTAACTTTTAGAGGTGCGTTGTCAATTAAGTGCTCCTCCTCACAGGGTGTTTACATTACCTCTGTTAACTTTTAGAGGTGCGTTGTCAATAAAGTGCTCCTCCTCACAGGGTGTTTACATTACCTCTGTTAACTTTTAGAGGTGCGTTGTCAATAAAGTGCTCCTCCTCACAGGGTGTTTACATTACCTCTGTTAACTTTTAGAGGTGCGTTGTCAATAAAGTGCTCCTCCTCACAGGGTGTTTACATTACCTCTGTTAACTTTTAGAGGTGCGTTGTCAATAAAGTGCTCCTCCTCACAGGGTGTTTACATTACCTCTGTTAACTTTTAGAGGTGCGTTGTCAATAAAGTGCTCCTCCTCACAGGGTGTTTACATTACCTCTGTTAACTTTTAGAGGTGCGTTGTCAATAAAGTGCTCCTCCTCACAGGGTGTTTACATTACCTCTGTTAACTTTTAGAGGTGCGTTTTAACCCCTTTCTGTACTGGCGACGTTTATTTTAATTTATTATAGCTGTAACATAGACGATATTAGTCAGTTTAAGAAGGACCTGTGGTAGTAAAAAACGTTAAGTGAGGTAGTTTGAAGCCTGGTAATTCTGTATATAATAGTAGCCAGAATAAAGTTAAAAGGACGTCACCGGTACTGAATGGGCTAACCCCTTTTGTAGCGGGCGACGTTTATTATATCATATTTTAGCTATATATAGACGATTTTTTCAGTTTTAAAATGGGCCTACTATTAACAGGCTTCGAACTATCTCTCTTAAACCCTTTTTATGTAGTGGTTTTGTGTTTCGTATATCATAATATTGTTTTGGTTAACGCCCTCAATACCGGTGCCATGCTTTTCACTTTAATCTGGCTACTATTAGACGATTTAATTCAGTTTAAAAGGAGCTTGAAACAATAAACAGATTTTGTATTATATCACTTTGCCCTTTTTACTACCACACATCCTTCATAAACTGAGTATAATCGTCTAAATAAAGCTAGAATACAATTTAAAGGGTGTCGTCGGTACAATAGAGGTAAATCTTGAATGCATTATTTCAACATAGTGATATTTGTTCTAGTGTCTGTATGTTGTCCGGTTCTTGTTTGGGTTTGTTTGTTTTGCAAGGTTTACATTTTAATTACTACCATAGATCCTTCTTAAGGGGGAGATAGTTGCTTTTTCTGGACTCCCTTCTCCCTCATCTTTAGCCCCATTAGTTTCGAAACTTAACCTAGCGGCTGCTACAATCCTCTTGAGAGGTTTTACTAGTGGGATGCGGCACTCCTTTTGAAATAAGAGATGTCAAGCACATACAAAAACACTCCAATGACAAAGACAAGAAGTGTGACTCTCCGGGTTTATGAGGTGAGCTTCCAATGATATTTACTGGCCACCCATCTTGTCTCCACCCTGCTCCTCCATTTCCTCCCTCCACCAGACCAATATGCACATATGCACAGCCGCTCGTTACCAATTTTGCGCCACATTTTCAACTACGGACCACAGTAACACCTCAACCACGCATCTTTTGGGTATTCATATAAGTATGTTTGGATACGGATTTGAATTTCCTACATGATAATGTTGTTTTCGTTGTGGTTTGGAATAGTCGCCAAATCGGTCTATGTCTAACACAGGGCAATGGTGAGTCCTAGGGCGGGTCTGCAGCCCTCAGGTTAAAGACGTTCGTTCCATTACTTTGAAGATTTTAAGATCTTTCACCCGATCTCTTTGTCAATATTATGTTCTTTCATGCCATTTAGGTGTCGTTTTTTTACTGGCGAACAATAACTAGCCTGTAGTTTTGGAAGGAACTGGCCTTCGGTCGGAACATTTTATTACCAAAATGTTTACAAATTTATCTCGAAGGGTGGTAGGTCTAGGTGGTAGCTTTTAAGTTTGATGAGGATCTAGCGAGGAAACTAAACATTATATTAATAACTAGGCCACTAAATAAACCCTACCCCCTTAACCTACTGAGCCCCAGGCAATATAATATAAATGTACACTCCAGGACCAGCAGGTTGTCAAAATATTTGTTTTCCAGAAAACACCTGGAAGGGGTTAGAAATGAAGGAAAAACCACAAACAAACGATCCCCTAGGTCATTAACCCAAAAACGGTGAGTTATGTGTAATGGACACCTCACAACTAGGCGGACATATTAGGCTCCATTCCCACCTATAATCGTCATTTTACGATAAATTTCGTTATTACTTTTTCATATGCGCCTATTTTACGTTTAATATGAAGATAACAACATGAAACAAAAAGAGCCTGTTCCTAGACTGACTTCCTTACTCACACTATCAGACACTCTACACCCTCTCTAGCAACATGAGCACGACTTAGACCGTTTTTTTTTTTTTTTTTTTTTTTTTTCTATATTCCAACTTACTTCCTCTCGGGCATAGGCTGAGAGCCTTAACATTCACCGCTTTACAATGAACAGTGAAGCCCGTGAGGTCTTGTTCCAGTCTAGGGAGTGAGACATGTGAAGCACGTAGAGTACAACGAGCACCTGCCATCTTGCCTTCACATGAGGCACGGTGCTCACTCATGGCCCGAAACGACCCCATCTCTGAAGCCACCTCGTTCCCGTGCTTCACTGTCTCACCCCCTACACTCGAACTCTCACACTTACACACACACAACGCCACCTGTTGAGCAGATAACTCACCAGGCATTGCACCCCTATAGCATATTTTGAATATGGGAATATTCATACAGTGCTATTTAATCAGGGAACAATGAGGGTATTTTATTGACGTTTCGGTGGGCTTGTGGTAATGCACTGATACCAGGTACAGCACAAATTCCATCCCAATAATATCTTCCCATTGATACATCGGGATTTGAACCCGGGACCTTTGGATTACCAGGCCAGTGGCAAGACCACTTTTTGGACCAAGGTTTGGAGATATTGGCATGATTAAAACACCAATAAATATGGGAATAAGAGGACAAATAGGTGATAATCGAAGGGGGGGGGGGGAGAGAGGGGGAGGGGGAGGCAAGGAGGGGATTTTGACACATTTGCAGGAGTGATACGAGGTATGGAGGGGAATTATCTCACTTAAACACAATTTTTTTTTTTTAAAGTGCTACTGGGGCCTTTTAAAAGTAATTTTTTAGGCCTTGGCTCATATGAGGACGCTCGCCTTCGCCCAGTTTGGACTCATATGAGGATGCTCGCCATTTATGGGTAAGGGGTCCTACAGGGCGCCCGAAAGTTGGAATTAACATGGGGAAATGGGTAGGCAAAAACATACAAAAACAGGTTTTTGCGCGCTCACGCGCATGCGGCTGGACTTTGACAATGTTCAACCATCGGCATTGTTGCATGGGAAACTTACACAGTTCCCATACAAATCTGAGCCCTCTAGGTGCCATAGGATCGGAGTAATTAACCGTGATGCACCCTATGCGGCGCTGGGGTTTAGCGTTACATATATTGGCGACGCATCACGTGCGACGTCGCTGGGGCCCAGTGGGTTAAACTGCATGTAATGGTCTAACTAAAGCTAGAATAAACTTTTACCGACGTCGCCGGTACTGAAGGGGTTAATTGACTTCATTTCCGAACAACAGCCGTTTATGGGGAGAATAGTGTGTTTCTGGACCCCCTTCTCCCTACTGTTTAGCACCATTAGTTTTGACATTTTGAGAAATTCGCTCAATTAGCTTGGCGATAATATGACCTTTTTGTGCCATTTATGTGTGGATATTTTCCTGGCGATATGATGGTCCCAGTTTGAGCCCTATTTGTGACTCCCTTAATAATAATATCCTACTAATCCACAGACGTTGTAACAGCTAGTGTTAAGGGGTAGTGCTTAGGTTTGGCTCTATTTATTTATATATATTTTTATAGTTTATAGTAACCTCGCTAGACTTCCATCGAATTTGAAAATAAAATCTCCCTAGACCCCCATTCAAGATAAATTTGTACATTTGTCGGTAGAAAAATGTTCCGGCCATGGGCCGGTTCCTTCTAGAATTACAGGCTCGCAGGTTGGATTTACTATGTTGGTATTCCTATGCATTACTCTAGTTGCTATTAGAGGATTTTATGCAGCTTGCCAAGAAAATATCGATACCTAAATGTCACTAAAAGGTCTTTATATTTACAAAGAAAATGTGAGAAAGGTCTTAAAATCGCCAAACTTATGGAACAAACGTCTGACAATCTTTAGATAAGGAAACTACAGATGAGGGTTACAGAACAACTACCTCCCCTTTAAGATTATCAACAGACTATATAGTGATTATTATAAGGAGTTAATATTATCAGAAGATGTAAATATGTGAATATATATATATATATATATATATATATATATATATATATATATATATATATATATATATATATATATATATATATATATATATTTAAGAAGTATTACATCTGAGGTGAAGCCAGTTATTTCGGGGGCTGATGAGTGATTGGTGTTTTTGAATGATTGTGGGCTTGCTTTTTGTGAACAAGCTGATATATGTGTTTTACTCCTGTCACCTCTTTTTCCTTTCTCGTGTTTCTTGCTGATCCTCCCTACCACTTGTGGCTACTGACTGACTGGCTGACTGAATGTAAATGTATAAGCCATGGAGGCGATTAACTTCTAACAAAATCCAGTATTCGATACATAGATATTAATCGTAGCCATGTACTTAATCTTTAACTGTTTTGATGGGGTAATGGTTAACACGTGAACTTCTGTATGTGGTGTCCTGGGTTTGAATCCACGGATGATCACATGCTTTCATTAATTGCATTGGGTGTTATTGCTGTTAAGAGCGATAATAGTGAATACCCAAGCTATGAATATTGGGTCTGACAAGACACACTCACTCTCACTCTCTCTCTCGTGTGTGTGTGTGTGTGTAATTCACTTACTTGTTCGTCAAGGGGAATCCACGCAATGCGAGCTAAGCTCATTATTATCGCGCCTCCTTAACTGGGAATGTATTGCGTGAAATGCATGTTAAGTGTTTATGTATCGTTGGAATGGCTGTGGATGTGTGTGTAGTCTGTATTGTAGCCAATTGGCGACATCTGGAAACGAAGGCTTAGGGTTAATCTGTACGGTACCATTCTCACTACAGTACCAGTCTCACCCAAAGGATTAGGTTGACCAGTAGCTTAGGTTGACCAGTACGATACCCATCTCGCCTTTTAACCAATCACCAACCCCAGATGGGACATCACAACTTTGTCCACTTATACCAGGTTCCTATTTATACTGCTAGGTGAACAGAGGCTACACCATTAGGAGACTTGCCCAAATGTCTCTTCCCCGCCCGGGTCTCGAACCCGGGACCTTCTGGTTGTGAGCCAGACGCGCTATCAGTTACGCCACGGGGAGGTGTGTGTGTGTGTGTGTGTGTTTCTATTTATGTCTCTTTCTCTCTCACACGCACACACATACTCTCTTTTCTCTCTCTCTCTCTCTCTCTCTCTCTCTCTCTCTCTCTCTCTCTCTCTCTCTCTCTCTCGTGTGTTTTTCTATATCAGTCTTCATCTCTCTCTCTTTCTCACACAAACAATCTCTCACTCTCACTTTCTCACACTCGCTCGCTCTCACTATCTACTCTCTCTTGTGTGTGTGTTTCTATATTAATCTCTTTCTCTCTCTTTTTCTCACACACACACTCTCTCTCTCTCTCTCTCACTTTCTCACACTCGCTCGCTCTCGCGCGCACTCTCTCTCTCTGTCTCTCTCAGCCCATACTAATACCCACCAGCCCCCAGACTAGGCCAAAGACAAACATCAGACCCGGGCTGCTACAGAGGCCCGGCGCGGAGCTCACAATGATCTTGTTTATGGTCACCCTCACATCTGAAACATTAATGCAGGTTGGATTTACTATGTTGGTATTCCTATGCATTACTCGAGTTGCTATTAAAGGATTTTATGCAGTTTAGGAAGGATCTCTAGGAATTAGATGGGTAGAAATAATATCCAGCTCTCTCTAGCTCCCACAAGTTCTTCCTAAGCTGAATAATACTGTTTCCTAATAGCCAGACTAAACTATCAACACACCTCATAATACTCAAGGGGTTAACACTATCTGGTCCCACATCTTGTAAGCTCAATAAAATCGGCTGTCCAGAATATGATGATGAAAAGGATATCACCGGTGTTGCAAGGGTAAAGGATATCACCGGTGTTGCAAGGGTAAAGGATATGACCGGTGTTGCAAGGGTAAAGGATATCACCGGTGTTGCAAGGGTAAAGGATATCACCGGTGTTGCAAGGGTAAAGGATATGACCGGTGTTGCAAGGGTAAAGGATATCACCGGTGTTGCAAGGGTAAAGGATATCACCGGTGTTGCAAGGGTAAAGGATATCACCGGTGTTGCAAGGGTAAAGGATATGACCGGTGTTGCAAGGGTAAAGGATATCACCGGTGTTGCAAGGGTAAAGGATATCACCGGTGTTGCAAGGGTAAAGGATATGACCGGTGTTGCAAGGGTAAAGGATATGACCGGTGTTGCAAGGGTAAAGGATATGACCGGTGTTGCAAGGGTAAAGGATATCACCGGTGTTGCAAGGGTAAAGGATATCACCGGTGTTGCAAGGGTAAAGGATATCACCGGTGTTGCAAGGGTAAAGGATATCACCGGTGTTGCAAGGGTAAAGGATATCACCGGTGTTGCAAGGGTAAAGGATATCACCGGTGTTGCAAGGGTAAAGGATATCACCGGTGTTGCAAGGGTAAAGGATATCACCGGTGTTGCAAGGGTAAAGGATATCACCGGTGTTGCAAGGGTAAAGGATATCACCGGTGTTGCAAGGGTAAAGGATATCACCGGTGTTGCAAGGGTAAAGGATATCACCGGTGTTGCAAGGGTAAAGGATATCACCGGTGTTGCAAGGGTAAAGGATATCACCGGTGTTGCAAGGGTAAAGGCGGTAGTGCTTGTTTTTTTGGTTTATATATTTATATATTATTTAATTTTTAAGCTTCCTCGCTAGACCTCCATCAAACTTAAATAAACACCCCGTAGACCCTCTTTCAATTTGTACATTTTTCGGTAGAAAAATGTCCTGGCCAAAGGCCAATTCCTTCTCAAATTACAGGCTCGCTATATCTCGCCAGGAAAACAATTATCCATAAATGGCACGAAAGGTCTAAGACAAAGAAATGGGGTGAAAGGTCTCAAAATCGCAAAACTAGCGGAACGAACTTTAAATGTCAAAACTAATATGCTAAACATGAGGGAGAAGGGGGTCCAGAAAAAAACAACTACCTCCCCCTTAAACCCTTTGGTAACCCTGTCAAGATCCGATGCCGCTTTCTTTTCTGTTTCCTGGCTACTATTAGACGATGTAATTCAGACTAGTAAGTGTCTATGGAAGTCAGAGGTAAATATAATTCAGACTAATAAGTGTCTATGGAAGCAGAGGTAAATATAATTCAGACTAGTAAGTGTCTATGGAAGTCAGAGGTAAATATAATTCAGACTAGTAAGTGTCTATGGAAGTCAGAGGTAAATATAATTCAGACTAGTAAGTGTCTATGGAAGTCAGAGGTAAATATAATTCAGACTAGTAAGTGTCTATGGAAGTCAGAGGTAAATATAAATCGTCTTTACGCTTTAATTCCCTCAGATTTGACTTAAGGGGAGGCAGTTGTTTTTCGAGTCCTCCTCCTCCCTCATGTTTAGCCCTATTAGTTATGAGATTTCAAGACATTAGCACCATTAGTTTGGCGATTTTCAGATCTGTTGTCCCATTTTTTTGCCAATATTAAGACCTTTCGTGCCATTTAGGTGTCGAATTGAAGAGGAATCGGCCTTCGGCCAGGACATTTTCTACCGAAAAATTTACAAATATATATCTTGTGGATGTTTTTTAAAGTTTGATAGAGGTTTAGAGAGCAAACTAAACCCCCTCCTTAAACCATTGAGCTGAACCAGTAAATTATGCTGCACAACAC